>VNWX01001240.1:0-15964 GCA_009869905.1 Ceratophysella communis
GATCAGCTTGACAAGGGCAACAACTTTTGTCCGGGTCATTTTGCCCTAAATATCAAAGGTCAAAACCTTCCCTATGAGTCTGCTGTAGAAACTCGGGACTTAGTCGTTCAGCCCCCGTTAGCTACGATCCAACCGGGATGTTCTGTAGTTGTAAATGGATCGCTGACGGATTGGATCGGTTTTCCAATGGCCAGATAAATGGAGTGAAACGCCCCAGATGACGGTTACGGTCTTTTAATACCCGTGTTATTTCATGAGTAGCCCGTCGAAGAACGTCCTCTGGTAAGTGAACGGATTCGATGAATGTTCGAATAGAAATGATGTTGTGAACATTAGCGTTATGTATCAGGGACTGTAAGTGTGCCCACGACATTGACTCTGCCTGGTGGTCAGCCAAAGATGTTAGGGTTTGCTCAGTATCTGATGTTTCCGTCTCAGATAAGAAAATTTCTTCGATTTCTTCGGATTCTACCGAGGCCGTGGTAGGAGATGAGAATGAGGAGGAAGGTGCTGAATGAGAAACCGGGGTGAAAGCAGTTATAGACACGGGAGGAGAGAGAGCTGCCAGAGATACAGGCGGAGTGCCTGCTTTTGAGGGTGAGAAGAGAGTTGAGTGTAGTGTAGAGGGAGAAAGCGGTGAAATAGCGAAAAGGGAGCCTTTCGCTTCTGCTAAAATGTCCATTGCAGTTTCCCATGTAAGTGACAAGTCGTCCGTTAAAGTGTCTATGGTGGAATCGAGATTGGTCGGCGTGCGAACGTTATGGCTTTGTTCCAAAGGAATCGGAGATGAAAATGGTGACGGAATGGGGCTGACGTTTTCCACTAGCACGGCATATTTAGCTTTGGCTGACAGGTTAAGGGTCAGATCTGCATCGGGAGATTCCTCGACTGGAGAATTTGGGGGCGGATTAGTTGTAGATACCGGTGTGTCTGTGATGAGGGGTAACGGTTTGAGTACTTTCGATCGAATTTTTTCCCAAATCTCAGTGAGTTGTTGTTGTGAATAATTTCCTTTTTGTAGAAGGGATTCGAGTGCGGGGTCAATAGTGAATGCTTGGGTTGTGGGTAGATCCATTGTCTGGAAATAAAAGTCGTGAATAAGTCAAATGGGTGTGAAAGAAGAGATGGCGTCAAAGGTTAAGAGGTGGAAGGATTTATTTGGTAAAATTAAGGTGGTGGACATAATGATTACAGGATCCAATATGTACAATTTTGATGAATGCTGGTAACGCCGCTGATTGGACCAGTTCCTTGTAGAGTTCCACGAAGTTGGAATGCATTCTAATTTGCAGGCTCGTATCGAGTTGATTCACGCCTGTCAAGTTGGTATGGGAGTATCGTTGGATTGTCGCACGTCCGTATCCAAAAGCTGCTCCACACTGCGGCTGGTCATCAAGGGCGTGGTCAATAAAACTAAAGCCCAGTGATGGACACACCAGACCATGTGGCGATATCCAACATAAGTCTGCACTTCTTGAATCCAGTGAACAATTAGATGGTTTTTTCTCTTCATATGCCACGTTCCACACGACGATGCCTCTTGTACTCACGCAATAAGATTGATTATAAGGGCATTTTGAGCTGATTGGAAGATCGTTCGTTTCCATGAATCCGGTTTCTTTATTCAGTGTCAATTGAATTGGTTGGTAAAAGTAATTAATGACAGATTTATTACGAGGCTGTTCGTTGTACAAGTCTGCTTCATCCATGAAAAGACTGTGAGCGGTACCGCGATGGGTTGCATTGATGACTTTCAAGGGTTCATTATGTCGCGTCTCGTTGTTGAGTACCATATTCTTACACTGGCGTGGGCCGACTTGATTGTAAGTTGTTCGTTTCAATCGGAAAACCTTCAAAAATCCTGGTTCCCTCATGAAGAATTGTTCCACCTGTTGACAATGATACCCACGGTACTTGTCTGGTGCAATGATATTTGAATACAGTGTAGTTGAAACCAGGTAAGTATCTTTCAATTCAAACGAACAGGCTGAGCGGGCAAATAGCGATCCTGTGACCCATGTATTTGTGATGTTGGGAAGATGTGCCGTCAAATCAATAAGTTCCGCTTCAGGGTTAGGTGTTGTTCTCGGAGATTTCAGATCAACTGGTTGTTGCGGGGTGAAAGTAGCAGATTCGCTATCGGGATCGACATTTAGCGTATAAATCGTGACCGAGTCTGGCACGGGGTCCGGGGTGATTTCTTTGTCATAGGACCAAGATGGAGTTGTAGCACAGCGAGTTCCGTACATTACAGTGAAAAGCAGGGTAGCTTGCATTAGCCATTTCGGAAAGTGCCACGAAGCGGTCGGGCGACTGGAACTTGAAGTAACGCGTTGAATATAGTCCATGTTTCGAAAATGATGGAATACGGCCTGTAAAGTATGGTGCTGTACAATATTTTGAATCTTGACATAAATGAGTAAGCAACGTCAGTCAGTTAGTCTAAATGTCAGTGAAAATGGTTTCAAAATAAGGAGCTAGGTGCCGCGAGGGTAGGTGAATAAAATCATTGAACAAGCGACTACTTTCGTAGTAGGTTGAGAAACGTAAATAAGTCTTAAAACGTGCGTGAAAATATAAAAGAATCACACATAAATGAAAAGGTATAAGGGTAAGGAGAAGAGTTGTTTAACATCGTGGTTTGAGCTGAAATAGTCCCAGAAGATTCTGGTCCAATTTCGGGTAGAGGGTTGTTTTAGCTTTTCCGTGGTTGAGTTCTGCATAAACAGTCCTTCCTCCCTCCGAGTTGGATCGAATTATAAGCTTCTCGGGATGTAAGCTTGGGTTGTATGGGGAAACTGGAGAAAGTTCCGGATATAAACGAGAGTAGGGTGGAGCTGCTTCAATTGCTTCATCGTTTATATTGTCTCTAATGTGTAGGGTTGTGTGTTCCTTTGGGGGTTAAGGAGCTTGACGGCGTCTTCTTTCTCCGGTTGTTGTGGCTGTAGTATTAGGAGTCTGGCTTGTTGAACTTTCTCCTATGTTACGGTCTGGATCCGTTTTGCCTTGGGAATCTCTCGATGTTCTTTGGCCTCGAGTAGTTTGTTCATTTCCGGAAGTTGCTCTGAGATCTGGAGATGAGTGACTACGTGGCAAGGAACTTGATGTATCCGATTCCTCTGTTGTGTCTTCCGAGGTTTGTTTTTGGGGTTCCCATTTAAGTAATGCACAGCATAATGAACAACTTTTGGAGCAAATGAATAAACAACATGTTCCACAAAGATGACTGTAACAGCAACAGAGTTTCAGCGCCACGACGATTGCTATAACCGCAAGAGCAAGTAATCCAAGTTTACTCATCCATCTGGAGAATGGGTCAAAAGCAAATTGCCGAAATCGGTCCGAGATCATGGTTTGGGCTTGTGTCAACGGTTTTCCCGCCGCATAGTTCTCCAGTATAATATCAAGTCTGTTAGGATAGCTCACTTGTTTCATTATATTCAAGACGCGATCGGTGCCATCGATTTTCTGGATAGAAATTTGTCCTGTAGAAGAGAATGCTATATTTGGGGGTTCCATTTTCGGTGTATTTACGTTAGGTAGTTGCAAGTACGGTATTTGTGCAGAGATGGATGTTTTGTTGTTGAGTAACAGAATGTCATTATTCGCATTATTTGTTTCGAAATAAAACTCTGTCCGAGGGCACGGAGTCATCATTGGTTCTTGTACTATTTCTTTAGATATTCCTCTGAGCCAGCCTTCGTGAGTCTTGTGTTTGTGTATGTAAGTTACTGGATACTCGCTAGTACAGAACGTAGAATTGGGTATGCGAAAGCTGTATTGGCGAATTTCGGAACATTTCGAAATGGAAAGCGTGGTTCCAGTGGCGACTGCATTATATCTATGATCGGTCCAGATAGTGTGTAGGAGTGTATTGGGACTCGTTTCTCCGAGCGCCCTTAATAGGTTAATGAGGTTTTGATTAGCAATACACGTTGACAAGTGCGAAAGTTGAATCGCATATCTTAAATTCTTCGAAACGATTTCGTAGATGTATTGTAATTTTGCATCGGTTTGATGGTCTGTATAAACGTTTACCGGTCGACTATGTGAGCTACGTCGTTTTGAGAAATCCTCTTCAGTGCGTTGAAATGTTTCCGGAATCGTGTCATCCTCTGAGTGTGTATTATCGAGAGTGGAATATTTGGCGAGGTCGGCGGCGTCTAAGGATTCTTCTGAGTATTCCGGGAGTTGTTGTCGTTCGGAAATGTCATGTAAATTAGTGGTGTAGTTTGGAAGTGTTTCGACGTCATTATCATCCGAGCTGCCAACATGCTTACTGATGGGTTCCCGATAAACGAAATGAGGTTGGTCGGGATATTCAGATTCCTGAGTTGTTTGAGAGTTTGAAGGTGGATGAATTCCTGTGTACGATGAGCTGGGCCAAAGAACGGATGGCGGGATCGTGTGCGGTGGAGATGTGCTGGGGTGGTTGAGAAAAGGACGAATAGTTGGATGAAATGGAGTGAGCATAGGCTTAGGTTGAGTTGGTACGGGTGGGTCTGTCGAGGGATAAGGATGGTGGGAATGATGATAATGCGGCTTTGGAGTGGAAGAGAGGGAAGGAGAAAGTTGCGGATTTATCCCGGCATCTTCATCCCCGTCTACCGGAAGGAGGGGAGATGTAGCCGTAGTTACAATGTAAGTAGGTATGGTGGGAATAGTAGGAAGGAGGAGAGGTGGAGATGAGCTGGATGAGAATATTCCGCCTTCTTTAGGCTCGAACGGCTGTAGTGTACCATAATCTTCTTCTGATTCTTCGTAACGGTGGGGCTTAAGGGTTGGAGTAGGCGTAGTTGTGGGCTCTGGAATGAATTGGAATTCGCTCAAATCTTCTTCTTCGTCTTCTGTATATGTTGTTCGCTTTCTGCGGGTCTGATTCTGTTTCGTTTGGCTGATCATTAGCGTTACATGAGACGTAGTTGCCATGGTGGGATGCAGCTCGCCGACAGAGTTCTGGGAATAAATTAACCCTTGTGCAGACGTGCCCATTGGTGGGCCACAGACTGATGATGTCCCTATTTCAGTGATGGCCATTTGTAGATCCATACAAGAGACTCGAGCTTCGTCGGAAAATAGGCACAAGCTATTTTCTCCTTGCTTTAAACGGCAGGTTGCAGAATCTGAGGGTGTCCAAATCAGGATACCCTTATTTGCTGCTGGACATGAACCGTGTGTAATATGGCAAGGTTCCAGAAGGGTGGTAGCTGCGAGAATTGTTTGATCTTCGTTACGGGCGCTTAAAATTACTCTGCTGTAGTAGTAATTTTGTACCTCGTCTTCGACTGTATTTGGCCAAGACCAATATACGTGAGGTTTTTTGTTAGTTCCAAAAGAGTTGTCCGCGAGCCGGCTCATGGGCGTTCCGTTTGGCGAGACCTGGTACTGAAGCATTCTACGGCATTCTCTTTCACTAACTGGCATGTGTGTTTCTTCGTCTCCCTGGGACCAACTGCCGAAGAAGAAGTAACTGAGCCGTGCGTATGTACGCACACTGTAGCAGAGGTATCCCGTCAATGTCTCTTGTTCGACATCAGTATACCAAAACGTTAGGTTTACCACTTTAGATGGTCGTTCCAATTTCAGCATTGGGCATTGTAATGGCTTTGGGAGCCTATAGCTGAAATGCGGTTGTTCGTCGCACAAGTACAATGGTGTCTCCTTGATGTCCAAAGTATGGAAATAATGGTCAATGAGCGCTCGTTCGTAACTGGATTGTGTCGGTTGTACTGGTTCATCTGACATGAAATCCACTACATTGTCATTTGGCGAAAGTGCTCCTTGGTTGGGTTCAGGTGCTTCTAACATTGTTTCGTTGATCGGTAGGGTGGAGGCAACGATCAGAACGGATAAGACAAGAATGGGCTGTAACACTGCGTGGAATTGTCGTTGATGTTGACGGAACCGCTTTCGAGAATCCTTGACGGGCTTCATGCCTCTCCCGGCACGTGTTGTAAAATTTTTTCGTTGAAATTGTACTATTGGGACAGAGGTAAAGGTTGGGAAACAAGTTATAGGAAGGATTAGTCACACAGCTAACTGTAAATGAAAACATCTGATTAATGCTAATAGTGAAGGGTAAAATTCACACAAAATGAAATCACTCTCAAACAACATCAAATACATAATGCACTCAGGATGATAGCCAGTGTATTTGTGTAGTGTTATGTTTGGTGTGTTTCATTGAATTAAAGCTTTGTTTGTTCGCAATTAGAATATATGATGGGGAAATCTAAAACCCGAATAGTGCCCAGCAGATCAATAGTGCGATTCAGTTGTAAGATGAAACTGCTGCATGCGTACTCGAACATACATTTTACCCAGGCCCCCCAAAGTCTGCAATACAAAATCTGATGTGAAGTCGAGCTAGTCACGAATGAACAGGCTTAGTTTCTAGTAAGTAAAATGTCAGAGTCAGACGACGTGGTTGACGAAGATCAGTTGCTGCTAACATTATACGATCCATTGTTAGAACACAGTACCTACCCTCCATTTTTTACGACGCATTACAGTAATGCTAATCTGACACAACAGAACGCCGCTTCTGAGGCCTATGATCGGCTCATAGTGTATAAAGATCCAACCCGGTTTAATCGGTTGCACGATTCCAGATCGGAAGAACATAATCAGTGCTTTGGATTTATACTGGGTAAAACTAGTGCCGAGTTGATAATTGAGATAACGAATACGAAGTGAAATGAACTTGCTCAACCCGTCTTGGTGGAATTTTTGTACAGTGAACACATTTATTACTAATTTGTTGACTCTTTAATTTCTGTAATTGATTTACATGAATTTAGAACTTTATTGGGCTACGTTCAAAACTTATACTCCTTGGTTTCACCAAATTTGTTATTGTGTGTGAGGAATTTCCATACTTTGTTATGGAAAAGGCGAAAGGAACTAGCCATGAAAGTAGTTTCAGCCTGTAAACTGTTGATGTCCGTATTTGAAAATATTACAATAGTAGAGCATCGCGGAGTCAGATTCGTAGTAGCGACGAGGTTTTTAATGAGAGTTGCACTTGGAAATTTTCTTATCTAATCTCCTCGTCTAATATTCCAGCACAAAGACCAAGCGATCCGTTCGACTTTTCCATCGATTTTCTAAATACCAATTCAGGAATAATACCGTCATTTACTATACATAGGCACCAACTACCCAGATGGGAGAAAGAGTTTATCAACCCTTGGTTTACAAAAGACTCAGGATCAAATTATTTCCGATCCGGGCCTCCGAATAGTGCGTCTCCCGGCTCTAGTCCCGTTCCGGGGCTTATTGTAGGAGAAGCTGAGACTGAAGAACACGTCGAGGATTAGCCACACCCTTCCAGTGCTTTGTAGCTCCTGTTTGTAATTGAGGAATACTTAAGATATAGACATTCCCTAGAGAATCCAAATGAAGGTCCTGATGGGAGCAATTGAGTATAATTTGTAATTTACATTAAAGTGTACATACGTATAATTCATGGAGTTAGCTATAGTTTCTGTTTAAATTATATTTGTAATATGTGGCATATGAAAAATTTTAATCCAAAATAAAATCTTTAAGTCTAGTCGGAATTTTTGTGGTGCGTCTCGGTCGGACGTCAATGTCGATTATGTCAGCTTCCCCTGAGTTTCCAGGCTCGGGTTCAATATCGTCAGGTGTGCCGTTATTTACGATTTGGGTCACAGGCTGCTTATTTGTAGCTGGGCTAGAAGCGGGTAGCAAATATTCTAATGTTCGGAAGTCTAGCCCATTATATTCTGCCCTAGCCTCCTTCTCTTGTGTTAAGTAAATGTGGGTTTCGCTAATCATTCGAAGAAATTCCTCAGTAGATAGTAACTGCCTATTGGCGTTAATTTGAACGATAATTGAACAAAGGCGAAAGATTGATGGGAATAAATCTCGAGTTAAGGACCATGAAATGGCATACTTAAATAAAAATTCCGCCCATGATGCGCCGATTATAATAAGATGATTCCCTTTGAATGTGAAGTTAAATTTCTCTATTTCGGTGTAATCCAAGCCTTTTGGAATATAATAAAAGCGTTTGTTAGATGATGGATGAATAATTGTTAGGAATTTATCTGATTCGACATTTTTAATAAGGGAAAGTTCTACTGGCCAAAAATTGAGAAGGACGATGTCGGTAGTGGATCGTTTAGTTAGTAGTGCCAAAATGGCATCCCATGTCATTTCGTCCAATATGGTAAGAATTGCTGTCGGTATGTACGGAAATTCGACTGCGTCCCCTGTAGCAGAATTCGACTCGTGGAATACTGTTTGACGTAAGTTTGTACTAATAATTTCGGCGTCTCTCGTCTCGTCGAGCAAGGAAGCTAGTGTCTGATAAAGAAGGTCATTGTCTTTTTCTGAAATCTCGAATACGGGAATAAGCTTCATGCGTCTGACATGTGTGTTGAACGTCCTGTTTGTCTCCACATCTCTAACTTTGTATATGATGTCTGTAAATTGGTTAAGCACCTCGTAGTTGCCATGGAAACGTTTAACCCACTTGAAAGGCTGATTAACCCTAGGTTTACGCGGGAAATACAACTTTACTCGGTCACCGGGTTGAAATTTGACAGTACGTCGATGCTGGTTTTCTGTTTCCTGAGAAGCTTTTTGACTGGCTTCCAGGGTTGCAGCTACCAGTTTCCAAATATCATTTAGGGCTAAACCCTTCTCCTCTACTGAAGGCGGAAGATCCTCAACTGAGAATTGAGTTTTGTATACAGCTTCTCTCCCGTAGAGCAAATAGAATGGGCTAAAAAGATGAGATTTACTCTTGGTGGTGTTAAAGGCGAATTGGATTTCGCACAAATGCTCGTCCCAATCGTTACATCTGGAATTGACGTATTTGGATAGAACTGAATTCAGCGTTCCCCAAAAACGCTCTGCAATCCCGTTTGCCATTGAATTATAGTAAGTTGTACGGCGCGGTGTAACTCCGTACATTGCCGCCGATGCATTGTAGATGGCGCTGCTATAGTTCGTACCATTGTCGCTATGAATTACATCCGGTGCAGAATACCGAGTATAAATGCGTTCCTCATAAAATTTAACAATATCCTGACTAGTTATTGTTGCTAGGGCTTTGATTTCGCAGAATTTAGTCAGCATACAGATGGCGCTAATAACATACTTCTTATTGGAGCGACTAGGTGGGAGGGGGCCAAGTATATCGGAAGCAACATGTTGCCATGGTGTTTGGGGTATTGGCAAATTCTGCGTTAGACCCGGTTTTAGCCCAAAATGCCTTTTAAAATCCTGGCACTCCGGACAGGCTGCAAGGAATTTAGCAATATCCCGTTTCTGATTCTTCCAGTGATATATTCGATTTAACTTACCATATATTCTGGAAAAACCCAAGTGAGCCGACATGGGGTGGCTATGACCCTCGTACAGAACCTGTTCCACCCTGCTTACTGGCAGTACTAGCCTTCTCCAACCTAACCTCTTACAGAATAGAATATTCCGGTGAATTTCATACCTTCTCCTATTTACCAGCGAGTCTAAGTCCTGTTTAATAGAAATGCAGTATGGGTCTAAGGATTGTAATTCTTCAATGTCATCAATCTCACAGTGCAAGACCGGAATGTCCAAAATCTCCGACTCTGGAATGCACTGTTCAATTGGGTAGCGCGACAGGAAATCAGCCATTGTATTTAATTTTCCTGGGTAATATTTCAGTGTAATTTGAAATGACTGCAGGATAGCGCTGATACGTCCTAAACGATTGCTAATTTTCTGTGTAAATTTCGGCATCGAGAGCGGACGATGATCAGAATATACGTCAAAGGGGATGTGAGCCAAAAACGTGTATAACTGTGTACAAACGAGTAAAATACAAGTGTACTCCATCTCAATTACACTGTAATTTGCTTGAGCTGAGTTCCAAGTGCCACTGCAGTATTGGACTGGATGAAGATCTCCCTCTTCGTCTTCTTGTACCAGCGCCCCAGCCCACCCCCTGAGGGATGCATCGGTATAAACTCTAGTTTTACGGTCGTTCCGGAAGAAAGACAGAAGTGGAGGATTAGTCAATAAATATTTGATGTGCTCGAACGCTTGTTGCTGATTTTCCGTCCAAATGAACGGTACTCCTATCTTTGTGAGATCGAGAAGTGGCTGTGCGATGATAGATAGATGAGGGATGTACTTTCTCCACCAACTGGCGGCAGATACAAACGACAAAACCTTCTTCGGTGTCCTCGGGATCGGAATCTCCGAAAACGCCTGGGTCTTCTTGGGACATGGAAGAGTACCTGTGCGTGTCACAATGTTTCCCAGAATCTTTCCTTGAAACATAGCGAACATACACTTCTTTGCTGACAGGGTTAGGTTGGTTTTACGACACATCTCGAAAGTGCGGCGTAGCCCGTGGAGTTGAGTGTCAAAATCGTTGTCACAGACGAAAATGTCATCCATATAATAAATTAGGACGATAAATAGTAATGTCCTAAATATGGAAGCTAGACAACGGTTGAAGTTTGGTGGCGACATCTTTAGTCCGAAGGGGACCACCCTGTACATGAATAAACCCTCTACAGAGGTGAAAGTAGTTAGATATTGCGAGTCTGGATGCAACCGGACACAGTTAAATCCCATGCGGCAGTCCAGGACATTCATGAAGCCACTAGGAGTGGACGTCCAGTCCATCACCTCGGTAATTTGCATCATTGGGTAATTATCTGATTCGCAGATTTCATTAATCCGTCTATAGTCCACGCACATTCTAAATTTAGGTTCTTGTCCAGGTCATCGATGTCCATTTTTAACTATTATGACATTGGAGCTGCAACAGGCATCTGACGCGGTAATTCTGCCCGAGATCAAAAGTTCTTTGATGGTCTTTCGCTCAAACTCCTCTTCCAAAAGCGGCTTTCGATACGGGCGACTGACAGGTAATTTACTATTCGGCTTTAACCTAATGTACATTTCACATACGTTAATGGTTTTGAAAACATTCTCTCGGCCGAAAACGTCATTGAACTCAATTATGAGGAGAGCCATTGAGTGGAATTGCGCCCTTGTGAGCTCCGGGTTAATTTGAGAAATAAGCTGTGTTATGATCTCAAAAGTTTCTTTATCATACCCCTGCGGAAGTAAGTTATTTAATATTGAGCGAAATATAGCTTCATCCCGAAAATTTTGAGTGTCAATGATATTTTCTAATTTGTCTGTCATGTCGATCGGAACTAATGTCTCACTGCCACCGGCTCGTATTTCAGTTTGCATTGTGAATTATTGAAAAGAAATATCTTTCAGAAATTGTTAATTTATGTAATGGTCTCGTAATACCACGGTAATCAATTGTAAATCTAGTAAATTGCCTAACTGTAGTGGTTTTATTTTTCAGTAATTGTTGAACCGTGTCCGTGACGACATCACTTTCGTTCGTATTCAGAGGCCGACTACACACTTTGTACCTAATTATCATCTTATGTAAGTCATATGACGCTGTAATTTCAAGTATCTATTCATAGGTTGGAGCTACACAACACTCAACAGAATCCTCAGCCACTGCTGACGGAGCTGTTGAAAGTGAAAAATGATCTCCCCTCCAACTATAGTAATGGAATTCGTCTGTCACAGGCTCAAAAGCCGATTCCTTCTCAATTGCCCCTGATTCCTGATGTCCAGCCTGAAACTCCTGACTCATCAAATCAAACTGCCACTTTGGTGAATACGAAACAATCAATGGATGTAACAACGCCTGCAACTGATGTCTTTCGTACTCTAAATATTCTTCTTCCAAGTCTGAAGCAGAATCGACAATGGTTACATTCGCTAATCCGTGTAGGTTCGGGTCATTTTGACTTAATATAACTGGTTCACAACGACAATCATCACGCGAAGCGCTTGACGTTCCAGAGTTGGCCGGCTCTGGAACGGAAATCACAACGACATAAGTACTAGAATTTAACGCGGTACTCACTGGTTTCTGGCTCTTTCCGGTTGGCTGTGTCTTTAGTTCAGTGAGGGAGCAGTTCTGGGTTTGCAAACAATCTTCCCTCTCTTCTGTCAACTCCTCTTTCGATTTGTTTCTCAAATTCCTTCCCAGCGTTTCTTTTCCTAGGGCACATAGAAATACAGCTTCTTTATTTCCGTTATTAGTCGGCCCGTGCTCGGACTTACTGGCTAGGATTGACCCTACACCGGCAGACGGTCCGCACCTTTGTCTACAGACAGACGATTCACTGGTGAACTCGCTATCTCTGTGCTGACTCATTGTTGTCAGCTGTGCTGAAGCTGAACATAAACTCTCTATATCGTTATCCTTATGCTCGAAATTAACTATTTCTTTGTCGTTACGTAATGATGGAGACCTGCGCTTTGTCGTAAATCGTGTCGCTGCTTGTGATAGCCTTAATGGGATGGATTTAAGAAAATTTCTGATTGATTTTACGGACTTTTGGGAGCTATTTGACCTTGTGGGAGAAGAACTGGGACTGATTTTCGAATGTTTAACTGTCGGAATACTCAGGGATTCCAAAATAGACGGTGAGCTAAGGCTACGTACCAGTTTTGGCAGTAGAGTCTTGTGCACAAACGACTCCACTGCAATTAAGGTAGGTTCAGCTCTAATTGGACTGTGAATATTCTCTTTGGATATGTCTTTGTATTCGGGCGACGCAGAATGTGCTGATGTTACTGACTGTACTTCTTATTCCTCCGTTTGCAGATGCAAGAGAACATCACAAAGAATGCTTGTTTGCAGATCCTCTGACTTAGGATTCATATGCCGAGTTACACCTTTCCAAGTCCAGGTGTTGTCACGATAGTCTAACACAACTCCAAGCTCACTCAAATAGTCATTTCCAATTATCATAGGAAACTTGAATGTGTCAATAACGTTGACGAGCATGGGAGCGGTTTGTTTGTCAATACGAAGTAAAATGTGTGCTTTTCCCATGACATAAATCATGTCATTTCCTACGCCTGAAATTGAAATTCTGGAAGAAATAGGTATAATATTCCTTGAGTCAATATAGTCGGAGCTCACTAACGTAGTTGAGCTACCACTATCAAAAATGATGGATGCTGGTTTGTGGTTTATGAAGCCCTGAATCTGAATGAGTCCTGAGACCCCGTTAGTTAAGACTTTATGAGCTTCGGCTTCTTTGCACTCGAAGAGGTCTCTAGCTGGGTAGTTAATTAGGTCTTCTTTATTAATTTGTGGAATTAGCATCGGGAAACGTTTTGTAAGACAAATAGCATCAGGCCGGTTGGAGGTGTCCAGACTAGTGCTTCCTGGCTCCATTACATAATATCCCTTTGGATCTCTCTTTAGTTTTCGTTTTGTTACTGTCTGCCCTCGCAAAACGGAGGGCGCGCACCGTTTTTTGCAAAGAAACAAGCCTCACTTGCGTGTTGGGTCCAGCGCTTACAGTAAATACAGTAATTTGTCAGGCGCGGGTTATTGGGACGCGGAGGAATAGGATTGTTGGCGTTGACAGCCGAAGGTTGTTGTCGATAATCATTCTGATTTGGGCCCTGCTTGAGTGGGCACTGAAATCGCCGATGGTTCGGGTCTCCACAATCATAGCAGGCGTTTGGGGTTCTCGGAGGAATTCTGGGTGAATTTCCATTTGATTTTATGCCTCGTCGACAATAAATACTGCGATGGCCAAACTCATTACAATTGTAACATTGAATCTGATTTAATTGTGGGCTCCCCATGGACCTTATTGCATTTGGGCATTGAGCTTTACGGTGGCTCAGACTCCCGCATCTGAAACAGCCTCCTGTCTGTGCTTGTGTCGGTTCAGGAACTGCACGAGGAGCCGTTTGTTGTGCCGCTGGTAGTTGCTGTACATTGAGTGTTATCTCGCGTTGGGCTGGAACGGTCATTGATGCTAACTGTCGTTCCACTTGCTCTACCCTCTCTTCGAATTGTACGGCCAGTGCATTTTCTTGTCTAGTGGAAAGCATTAGCTTTCCGTCTTCGTATTTGCGAAGAATTTTCAACAGCTCTCCTATTGTTTTCGGGTCTTGCATGTTAATGATAGACAAAACTGGTGGAAGTAAGCCTTGGAGTATCTGGCGGACCAACTTATCTTCCGCTATGTCCGGGTCAGCTACTAAAATCTTGTCCCGTTTATCATAAACATACAGGATAGCATCTTCTCCAATTCTCTGAACCCGATTACGGGCGCTTTGTTCTGCGATGATTGGATCTACTTCACTGCTCCTAAATGCTCGCTGAAAATCAGCTTCAAAAATGGCATAAGTTAATTTCGGGAGGCCTGCCGCTTCTCTCTCACGAGTATACCCGGTAAGCCAAGCTACGCATGGTCCTTGAAATGCAGCTGAAAGTGCGGAAATTCTGTGTTCATCGCTGTTCCCCCAGCCATTTGCCGCAAAGATGAGTCTCGCCTGTTTGAGATACTCGTAGGATGATGTCTTCCCATCGTACATAGGCAGGTTTCGAAGACATCGGCGGGGAACTTCGGCCGGAGGAGCCATACTTTCTTCGTCTTCCGTGGAACTGTCAGAGAGTAAGTCAAAATTTAGATGAGAATTTGGAATTCCGGAAACTCGTTTGGTGACTCGAGATTTTTCTTTCGGTTCGTCTCTCTGTTTTCCCCAATTGAACTTCTTAACCGTGAAAGGAGAATTTTTCGTTTTCTCTTCTGGGGCCGATGCTTTGTCTGCAGGTTTACTCGTTCGCTCAGGCTTTGCCTTTTCTCGTTTCTCCTCCTTTGGAGTTTTGGAGCTTTTCAGCTTCTGTTGACCTAAAGGGGAATACCGAGGTTCTCCTTCTCTTGAATCCTGTTCTAGGTTTGCGCTGATGCGAGAAAACACCGAGTCCACTGGTCGGATCCCGCGTCGGATGCCTTGAAAATATAGCGGAGGGGGTGGCGGAGGAATCGGTGGTGGTAGGGTATAAGCTGGGCGTGGTACTCGGGGAGTAGATAACTGAGTATCTGGAGACGAGAATATTCCTTTCCCAAAGAATGAAGTGAAACGAGATTTCTTTTCTGCCTCCTCTCTAGCGGTATCTGTAGCTGTAGAGAAAGGGTCTGTCATTGGACAAAGCCAGCATCGATCGTTCTGGGTTGACGTAAAAGGGCATTGGCCTCGTCTTCAGAGCTTGATGTCGACCAGGAACTTTGGATACGACTTTCGTCTGTGTCTTCCGCTCTTTTCTGTTGTAGAGATGACGTCTGAGATTTTCGACGGCTGTCAACAGATCCTAGTGGGCGCGATGCGATGTCGGGGACAGCGTCTGTTGCGCTTGCTACTTGGGCGGCTCTGTCTCGCGCTGCCTTACTGCGCGTATAATAGCCAGTTGGCTTCTCAATATTGTCTGTTGTTGAGACTTTTTCAATCGAAATGAGTCGGGCTCCTATCAAATTTCGTCCAGTAATTTCGTCAAGAGCCTGATTATTTAGAGTAATATCGAAAACCTCTAAGTATCTGGGTTGGGTCATTCATAACTGAAATAGGAAAACTGCCTTATTGCTCAAACTCTACGCTCTGCAAAATGTGGAGAGAGTAAAAGCTCACTTTGTACTTTCTCTTGTGTTATCCAGACTGTTGTACTTCTGTTTTCCTGTCTCGTTACCAACTACGGGACTACTCTTAGTTATAGAATATAAATGGTTCGACTTTACCAAATTACGATCCAATCAAAATACACTCCGATTCTGTAAGATCCAATTTAACCAGAATCCAAGAGAACGGAGAGTCAGAATTTTTCCCAACTAACTCCGAAATTTCACTAAACTAGCCAAAGCGATTCCTCTCTTCCAGGAAGCTGGCGAGAATCACCAATTGACTTTTCACTATCGCTTTAACCTTTCACTTTGATATTTCACTTTTTTGGTGGGATCCCCGTTAACCTATAGGGATCCCTGCATGGGCCACCATTTGTAAGAACACCACTTCCGGTGTGGCTTACGTCGGACAGAGCCTAAGTGTCCCTGGTGCAGAGGACTATTGATCAGCAATAATCCTGGGCGTAGGTCCG
>VNWX01001241.1:0-15959 GCA_009869905.1 Ceratophysella communis
CAAGCGAGAAAGAGAGAGGAGTGAGACGAGAGCGGTGCTAGGACATGCGTTGCGTATTAGGCTTGTGGGAAGTTCGCGAGAGCAAGTGGTTCCTTCTCTCGCTGAGCCCAGCAGTAGTTCAAACGAGAAAGCGCTGGACTAAAAGACACGAAAGGCAAGGCAAGGTTAGTCGGTGGATGCAATCGAATCCTTAGTAGTTTATGAGTGAGCAGGAAGACTGAATGAGAATTTCATGTGGTCATTGGGTATCTGCAGTTCTAAAGGGCTCCTATCCATCATGGAGGAATGTGATTGGCGATTTGGACGCATTACATGTTCAATGGCAGCAGAGTGGGGTTGCGGCCCAGGTTCTGGGGTATAGATAAAGGTCAAGCCCGTGTAAAATATTACTCCATCATCTCGAACCAGAGAAATCGGAACTTGAGTTGGGACACGAACCCACTGCCATTCTCCACGGAAGGAAGAAATGGATGGCACAACGCAGAGCATATTTTCTTGGCACTGATACATGGTTTCCGCTACGACTTCACCAAACCATACTTTGAGATTTGGTCCGAGATTCTCACCGTTAAGCTCGAGCATTGCCTCTGACCCGCCTCCATTGAGATTCAAGCTGTATACTATTGGGACAGGAGTGATCGGGTTCGTCACGGGTCCCATGCCTTCGTAGAATTTGTACTCGGCTTTATCGGTGCTAATGATGGTCCATGAGGCTCCGTCACTGATGACTTCTTTTTTGATGTCCTTGGGAGAAGCAGTTGCCTGGAACTGAATGATCTTCTCATGGGAAAGGCATAGATACATTTTGTCTGTGTCTTTGAGGTAGAAGGCACATTTATGAAGCTGAGAAACTGGATCATCCGCATCGATCAATGCCATTTGTTTGTCGACCTGGTTCAAATATTATTTCATTTTGAACACTCAAAGTGGTAAGTTTACTACATGCATTATACGGAATAATTACCTTTCGAATAACCAAGCGAGGCAGCGCCATTCCGGTTACACTACAAATTAATTTAACCGTGGATCCGTAATGAATATATCCATCTCGGCACTCGAACTCCTCTTCTTCTGAATCTTCATCGTCTACCAAATGAATCGTGAAGGCACCCCACTGCGTCGATGAAGCATGGAACTGACTGTCTTCAACGTGAAGATACCTTGTACTCACAGTTTGTGACCGTAGACGATTGAATAAGGCAACCTTTGTTCCACTGGCAATACATAAATCCGCATTTTTCAGTGATTGTTTCTTTTTCGAAGGCTTGGAAATAACTTTGATCCTTTTGCTTTGGAAAACCCCTACTTCGTGTCCATTCCCATGAAACATTTTTACTGAGAGCATGAAGTGCTTCCTCTTGTCTGAGTCTGAGATAAATAGTGTTTTCGCAGCACAGTACTGCTTCCCATTTAGGTCAAGCTGCTGCATGTCTTGATCCGAATTTCCAATTCCAATGAATGCACATAACTGAGCTCCTTGTTCTGATTCACCAGCTTTCAGGAAATCCGCTCGCTTCTTCTCCCATCCGCTTCCAGTTAAATATATGCATGGAGGCGGGCAAAAGAAGCGCTTTTCATTTCCGTAGGACTTCTGAGCTACTTTGGCGTGGAGGATTATTAGTGTAGAATCATTTCTCTCCTTCAAATACTTCCTCATTGCTTCTCGGGTTAGAACTTGGGGTGCCATTGTGCTGCCTGGACGATCAAGATCAAGCTTCATTACAGGGTTTCTTGATGATAGCATCCTGGATCTGTGAATAGGAAGAAAGGGCAACAGGATAAGTACAACTAGAATTAGGAACTAGGAGCTATTCCAACTAACAACTAAAAGTGCAAGGACAGCGACAGGACAAACATCGCCATGATTTATAATCCCTGCATCAATCTTCAGCGTTTCACCTAGTCTAGTCTTTTCAAGATATAGGCTAGAGGCAGCCGCGGCTGTTAGCATGCCTAATATAGGCTGCGCTCATAGGTTTCACTCGCGATCTTATCAGGGAAATCGTAGGTTTCAGGGTCGCCATTTTATGTTTTATCGAACTTATTAGCTAACATATCAGAATTTTCTAGCATGTTTAATGCTTCTAATAATGATATTTACAGCAAAACAATACACAATAAATATTCAGACATACAACACAACTTTTTCAGGAGTGACTGAAGAAACTTACGGAACAATTATAATGGCGTAAATTCGTCAACACGTTTGATGGTTTGATACTTCAGTGCTTGATTTCCTTGGGTCACTGGTCTCTGAATAAATAGGAAATAGGTCAAGGATTCATGACGACAGATGAAATTTCCCGTTTAAAAGAAACAGACTTTCTCCAGCGTCAAAATCTCTGCTTTCTCCCGGGTATACTAAATGCACTCCCATACCCATTCATTCCTATAGATAAACACAGCCATTCAATCCACTGCCTATCTCAAACAACAGCCAGAATTTTGCTTTGCTTTTTTTTGCTGAGCCTGCACTTTGGAAGGTGTGGCCTACAACATAAAATTATCGAAGAAAACTTAGCGCATAAATTATATAAAAAACTGGTTATAGTCTTTGTATAAAAATACGATAAGTAGAATTCGCTCATATTTTAGCTCTGAATCGAGGTTTCGCATACTGCACACTCTATGCTCTTTCTTTGCTTTATTGAATCTCTGAATTTCGAATTTTTGACTCACAGTTTAGCGGTAAAAACGAACCGCTATCTTCTCATTAATTATTGCGGTTGAGTTAGGTACCCGACATCAGGTCATAAATTGTAGGTCAAGCTTAAAAACACTGAACGGACACTTGGCACGCTTGACCGGGAATAGAATTTGGATTGGAGCACGGTCAGCGGTTGATTAAACCTTAATTGTGAACTGGTGACTGGTGACCGGTAAAGTAAGGTACTTATATTTTCGTCTTCACTTCAGGCTACGCTGCGCTACCAGCAGCAGTCAAGCATTATCATTATCAGGTCAAGAAACACTGTAAACATGTGTGACCTGACCTAACTTTAGTTGCTTAATTCCCTATTTAGGTGTGCCACAATTGCTGTTAAGTATCGGAGTTTAAAATGGATCGCTCGAAAGGTCGAGGCGGAAAAAGTGGAAAGGGTCATTTACCATTTCCTTCAGATTTAATTCCACTTGGAAAGGCTAAAGGTGCATCATCGGGTGGTGAAAGCAGTGACAGCAAGAAACCAGCAGCAGCTCTGGCTCCTTCAAAGCCGTCATCTTCGGGAATAAACAAGGCCTCCTCAGGTATGGAAATGATTTAAACTAGGACATTTGGTTATAAATTGAAGTTAACAACTAATCTAATACAAAATTATTCTCCACAGCAAGTAGCCATTCCAAAAGCGGAAATGAAAGAAAACGAGAAGTTGGAAGTAGCAGCAGCAGTAGCTCTGGTGTTATACTTCCTCCTACTAAAAAAATACGAGTTCAAGAGCCTTCAAGTTCTTCATCGTCGAGTTCTACATCGAATTCACCACTTGGGACACCCAGCAAGAATCCACCACCCGCAGCTCAAAAGTTATTTGGCACATCGTCGAAGCCAAAGCGTGAAGCGGAAGAAATACCGATAGGATTTTGAAGGTCAAAGTATGACAGGAGATTATTTTCTACAAACTCTAGAAAAGGCTGAGAAGTCCGACGACTCAGAAGCTGTTCAGGTATA
The DNA here is from genome assembly GCA_009869905.1 of Ceratophysella communis. Classification (NCBI taxonomy): domain Eukaryota; kingdom Metazoa; phylum Arthropoda; class Collembola; order Poduromorpha; family Hypogastruridae; genus Ceratophysella; species Ceratophysella communis. The sequence goes on from VNWX01001241.1 coordinate 3,665, forward strand.
TTGTGGCATTTGTATAAGTATTAAATCAGATTCCTGTTTGTCCTTTCAAATGATCTCCTACAAACGATTTTCTAATCCACAGGCTCTTCTGATGGGGAGTCTAAAAGGACTTAAGCAAGCAAAAACCAAGCCAGATATTCATCTTTGCTATGGTCTAATGGTAGCAGCCAAGAGCAAAGCAAGGTTCCTCAGAAGTCCATCTTCTGTAGAAGTGATGTGTTCTCTTGGAATGACAAAGCGCCCAGGCCCTGACTTGAAGAAAGTTGATACTTACCACCCAATTTTTGTGGCTCCAGTGGCAACTAGTATGATTGTATACTCCCATTGGGAAATATCCACATGGCCAACAGTATTTGTAAAGGTAGCTTGATTCATTTGCGTAAATTAACACATGCACGCATACATCGGAGTAATCAACTGTCTAACGCGTGGTTTATTTTGTTAAGATGTGGCTGGAAGATGCGGCGTACGATAGGTACTGGGTTGACAGACCAGAATGCAAGGAATTTGTCGATACTTTGACACACTCATTTGGAACAGTTGCGCCTCAACCAGCTTTGCATTTTTAACTATGAGACAGTAATTCGGATTTATAGTGAGTTACCAAATACAGGGTTTAAATGTAAAAAATTGGGCTGGGGAAATTTTGGCCTGGTTGCAGGGAAATTTGGAACCTTTTGCATGTATGTGCACGCATACAGCGGAGTAATCAACTGTTTAACGCGTGGTTTATTTTGTTAAGATGTGGCTAGAAGATGCGGCGTACGATAGGTACTGGGTTGACAGACCAGAATGCAAGGAATTTGTCGATACTTTGACACACTCATTTGGAACAGTTGCGCCTCAACCAGCTTTGCTACCTGCTCCGGAAGGTCCAACTGTTTCAACGCCGGATTCAGGACCACCCTCCTCAGAAGAAATGGGATTCCGAGAAGAACTTGCTGAAATGATTGAGACAAATAGGTCCGATAAAAGAATGAAAATTGGAGGAGAAATGAAAGCTCGGTAAAAGCAAACACAAACAGTGAATGGGATTTGATGGAAATTGAGTCAAATATATTCTGTTTTAATTGTGTTATACAGTTTTTCTGGATCCGAGACTGCGATTGAAACGATGATTGTCGATTTTGCAAAGGATTTAATTATTAGGAAGACCACGGACTTACCAAAGAATTTACTTCGAGCATTGGCAGCTGCAAGTGGTCTCCCTGCTGTTCGTGCTCTTATTTTGACGAAACTAGAGCAGTGGCTACACAATCCAAAATTATCCAGAAATGCTCAAGAACTCTTGGTGTATCTCTGTATAAATGCCAAGCACAATACACCGGCAGATGCTGAAACAGTTGTTCAGATTTCACAAGTTTCGTTTGAAGACAAAGCAGCTTATACAGCACTTTTCGGTAGCCATCAGGTGCATAATATTGTTTTGAAAAACCAATCTTTTTAAGTTCATCCGGTTTAATTAAATTCCGTGATACATGTGCGTGCAGGGAAATGGTCCGTGATGATGACGTGAATCTAAGAAATGTAATCACTCAAGTTGTCTACAATGAGCTTTCACTTACAAAGAACAGCACCAACTTCTCAGTGCTGGCGACTCTGTTTTCGGCTTATCCCTCTGCTCGAACTGCCCTTGCGGATACTTTCATTGAATTGCTTCAAAAACGTGAAGACTTTCTTTCAGCACTCAAACAAATTTTAAGGGAAATCGTACGAGCTTGTCGTCCAGATTGTAGCCTAGTGGTTTTTGTTCAAGGAATGCTGGCCAATCGGGTTAGTTTTGGTAGTCAGTTAGAGCATTATTTAATGTAACATTTTACATCAAACTATATTTATGCTGTAATTATGTGTAGGAGTTCCATTGGCGAGAAGGAGAATATCGTGAAAGAACATTCAAAAATATCGCCGACTTCGTACTTATTTCAATGTTTCTTTCATTCACACCGACCGTGAGAGAAGCTACCATTAGTCGATCAGAGAAAAATGTCACCATACTGAAGGTTAGTTAATTGACTAGTAAATATTATTACGTGTAATACCAAAACCGACGGAATCAGATTTGATTGAATTTGACTTCCATGGACTTATTCTAGAATTTCTACGCTCAGCTAGTGGAAATGCAAGAGAATGCACTTTCATGGCTCTACTCAACTGCAATGAAACAGTTTCGACCTTCGAAATTTGATTATGTTGCTGTGTTGAACAAGGTACAGTACAACCTACATCATTTACCTATATCGTTTTTCCAAATGGGTTCATAGATGATTTGACATTACCTTGTAATTATATTCTGTATCGGACAGCTTATCCTGAAGGACCCTGCAACCGATTTGCAAAATAAAGATGGATGGCCATCTGAGTCAGACAGAAATATGTTTGCACGTCACTGCCTGGAACTACCACTACTGGAACCAGGGTTCATCTGGGTTCTCTTCCAGGCTTTTTCGAAAGACCACAACTATTTCACTCAAATGGAAGTTTTGGACATCACTGAGAGTCTGGTTATGAAAGGTGCACTCCATGCTGGAAGAGTTGAGCTGAACAGATTAGACCTCATTGACTACTTCTTCAAATTGGTTGAATATAGATCACCCGAGAATACTATACTTCCACAAGGGTACAGCTCAATATATCATTTTACAAATCTCACTGTTATTCGACGTAGATATAGCACAGCAGTATTAACAATTGAACATTCTCACTTATCTTTAGATACACCCCACCAAATGTCGGGATTACAAAATCCTACTGGAGAGTATGGATAATTTTATGCATTATTGCAGCATTCAATCCCACTACAATTGGCAAAAAAGTTTGGGAGACGCTCCCAACTTTGAAAGCGCTAATGGAAATGTGTATGACCAAGTAAGTTCAGAATACTAAGGGTTTGAAATGGTTTATGAACCTGTACCTGTCCTAATTTGAAATTTCAATATTGCGTTTTAGCTTGTTCTCTTTTCCAACTGCAACATCTTCTGAATCCATGGATGAAGTTGTTGCACGGGAACTGCAAGTTGCTGCTATCGAAAAAGAACAAATTCTAGAATTTGAGTCGTACCTGGCCGCTGCATCAAAAGCTACAATAACTGAGAGGAATAGTCTCCTTCTGCCTCAGGTATATTTTGCGAATGATCTGTGGGTGATAGATTTTCAGCTTTAATTTTATCATTTTTTTAATCTCAAGGTAATTACAATGGACCCGTATGGTACACCTCGAACTCCACCAAATGCTGTACTCATGCAGCTCAAGACTCTAAATGATCAACTCCGTCTTGGAAATCGTTTCTGTCGAAGTCGAAATCCAGATTTCTTGGTCGACCTAATGCAACGAAATTCACAACCAATGCCTTGGTTGTCTGACCTAGTATCTGAAGGTTCATTCGAAATTCTTCCTGTTCAGTCTCTATGTGAGTTCATGATGGGTCAAACGGAAAAATTAGTGAAGCTTGTTAACTCGGAAGCGGAATATGCAGAACAAATGAGCAGTGGAGATAAGTCGTCCAAGCGTGGAAAATCGTACCATCCACCAGATATGAGCAAAGAGGAGTCTCGTGGGATGCAGCTGCTTCATTATTTGCAGGTTAGTGGAAAATCCTGCCAGTTTCGTGTGGCTTTTGGGAGTGTGCCTTCTTAGCGCTATTTTAAGTAGTTTCATCTTACATTATATTCTCATATTCCAGAATATTGTGTGTGGAACCTCAGAAGATCGTGCGACCGAAGTTATTGAATTCTATTTTAGAAGACTTTCAGCTCCGAGAACTCAGTCAAGATCTCAAGCGGTCCAGGTTTGTCTATTATTGGCTTACTCAGATATCCAAATTGTATACCTTATATCATACTGGCTGGTTTATTTCTACAGGCACTTCAATTGCTATTTTCTCCACCTAAAAAGCGTTTGGATGAAAACTGGCTACTGGATTCGATTCCATCTTTACCAGTATTTACAGAAGTGCAAGAAACGCTGACTGCCTGCTTGCGTCAGGCGGTACAAGTTGAGAGTGAACCGACGGCAATCACACGTTATTTGGAATTCTTGAGTCTTTGGGGCTTCGTGGAAGCAGATACTGTATTAGACAATTTAGCACTGGATGTCACGCAACTGGTTGTCGAGAGGAGCGTAGTCATTCAGGCTTTGTTGAAGCATAAACCTGAAGTGTTTCACTACTTGTTTGATATTTACTTGAATCACATGCAGAAGGTAATTCAGCAATAATTATAAGTCTAATAAGAAAAATGAGTACCGTGAAATGCTTTGTTCATATTCTATCTGATTTGCTTTAGATCCGTGAACCAATGAAAGACACTCATCAATGGTCTGAAAGTCACGAGCAAGTGCTCGTTCAATGGCCAGAAGCTTCGCTAGAAGCTACAATGAATATTCTAATTATTCACGCTATAGTGATTCTTATTACTTCATACGTAACTTCCAGTTCAACAAGTTCGAAGGACAAATCACGTGTCGAACAACGAGCTGTTACGACAGACTTGAAGTACAATGAACTTCTGGACATGTGGTTTCCGAAACAGAAGATGTATGCACCAAAAGGGCTATTTCTAAATACTACAGAAGAAGCTCAACTTTTCCCTGACTGGATAAAATTGCGCCTAATTCGCTCAAATAATCCGAGACTTGTTGCAGCGGCTTCTGAAGATTTAGAGATTGAACAACTCATCCTATTCGTGCAATCCTTTGGCATCCCTATACAATCTATGACGTGAGTACATAGCGTATGCCTTATTTGATAAGTACTGGAAGAGTTCGAGTCAGAAGAGTTTCATAAGACTATATTTAATTTTTTATGTACAGGGGTCTACTATATTGTTTGGATAAAGCAGTTGAGGAAAACCCGGGCAAAGTCACTGCCGTTATCATGGATGCTAAGTACATGATAGCATTGATAGAGCTTCAGTGGAAGCGCGGTGCATCTGGAGGCCATAAGTTCGCTGGACTGTTGAAGCGACTGCTACCTTCGGATTATCAGGAGGAGACACACAAGTCTATTGTTCCGAAGAAATTCAATCCTCGGCCCCCACTGATTCTTCCTGCTGCGGTAGAAAAATCTCAAACTAAACCAATTTTGCTTGGGTTTTCCACGAGCAATAGTGAATCCAACAACTCACCCAAGTCACTGAAATACGATCAGCCAGAAGACATGGATACATCAACATCGACGTCAGAGGACATGAATATCCGGAGTTTATCCAAGCAATTGCTTGCATTGTCTTCCCCTAGCGCGAGAAGGCGAAGTTCTGTTCCACTGATTGATGATTCTGTGTCGTTTGTTCCAAGAAGGCACTCTGTGCACCAAGAAAAGAAATCGAGCAATGGGGCAGGAACTATTGCAGGAAACAATGTGGGACAACTAGTTGATACAATCCGTGATGTGGAGCCATGTATTGTGAGAAACGCGCTGGATATCCAGGTATGTAAGCAACTTCATTTCCTAAAAATGTGTTTCCGACCGATGGCAATTACTATTCTAATTCAATACAACTGTCTGCCTTGCAGTTGCCATTACTTTTTGGACGAAATGATACCCCACCGCATTGCCGTGCATTTTTGCTGACAGTTCTAACACATGAAGCCGGCTGGAAGACTGTTGAAGAGTGTATCAATTTATTCCTTGGCGAATTTGTTCCAAGGTTAGTGCAACTCTTTTTCAGATTCAGACCCATTTTAAGAGCCTTCTGAAATTTAATGTTTTCAATCAATTTCAGCTATGACCCTTCTGCCATTCTGGATTTGATCGCATCAACCATTTCCAACCCGAAGTTGTGGCAAGGTCTCGACAAATACGTGCCAAAACATCAGCCACAACTCTCAGTAATTCAATTTGACCGAATCTCAGGTAAGGACAGGGCGTTTTATGGTCATAATTTCTGGCTTTAAAGCTGGGTGGGAATATTTCTACTTGAAACTTCTTATTCTGTTGATCATATTGTAGTTACTCGTCATGGCAGAATATATCGTTGAAGAAATAAGTCAGCTTGAAATGAAGAATACAAAGTTCTCAATTTCAAACTTGTTGGGATCACCTCAATCCACTCTGCCTAAAAATGGTAAAAAGACTAAACACTGTCTTGAAGAAAGGGTTCAACTCTGGCTGAAATGCTGTTATCAAGACAAACTTCTTGTAGACTCTGTCATGTCTAAGCTCGTGCAGAAAAAGTAAGAAAATGAAAACATTTAATTTTGTTCTATTTAATAAAGAAGAACGTCCAAAATTCTATTAACTTTGTTTTGAGAATAGGTCCCGCAATCCTTGCACAAAACGGTTGGTGTCCCAAGTTTATTTGGAATTCCCGGAAGTAATTCTCGCCGAATCTTGGAAGGCTAGACCAGAAGAGTTGACTAGTGGAGATGAGAATGTTAGTTGTGTGCTTGATAGCGTTTCTAATATCTTGATCAATGCCGTTGCAAATGTCCAACCCGGAAAGGACTGGGCAAAGAAAGTGAGTCATGAATCGGAGCTGTGCTTACGAAAGATTGCTTCAATTCATCCAACACTAACTGATGAGGTGAGTTCTGAATTAAGCATTCTCAATAAAGTTTTCAATCGGTGTGTAAGCAGTGCTTGATTCTTTTCCCGATTCCAGACAAGTTCCGCTGATGGGTACTCTATTGGAAGGTCGGGTTCATTTGGAGTTCCCTGTTTTCAGTCAATTGAATCACCAAGTTCCCTTCAAAGTGTTCTTAGGACTTTTTGATTTGATGCAACCGTATATTTTCAAACAATTTAAAATTTTGAAGCCAATCTTGACACTTTACATGCAATTCTTTGAGGTACGAACGAAATGATTACCACAAAGCATAGGGATTAGGTCAATCAAAAGTATGTTGTTTTATGTTTTCCAGAATTTTGGACACCTGAAAGACTTTAGTATGACTTTAAGTCGGTATACCGTACTTTTGCATAACCTTTTGTGCACAAATCCCAAAGAAATGAAGGAATTTCTTAGTATTCACTACGGAACTCTAAAGTAAGATTTCCTCAAAAGTTATCAACGTTCTACTTACGACTGGCAACTCACCTGCACTAAATAATTCACCTTTTCCAATCACAGATATCTATCGACTGAAAAATTTTACACTGAACTCGGACCTTTGCAAAATCTGATTACGTCATTGGTCCCACCGAGTGAAAGCTCCGAGTTGTCGATTCTAACTCAGAACGGCAGTGAAATGGACCCGTTCAATATGAGCTCAGCCCAAAGTACAGCAATCTTTGAGAGACTGCAGCATTCCAGCAATAATGATGGTAATATTTACAATTGGATTAATCCTAAAAATCCTATTAAACCTATGTGTACTAGGCTTTGATTTAATTTTCATCCCATACAATTATACACTTCCAGAACGTGCATCAGTTATGCAAGAGTTGGATTCCCTTTCAACTCGAAATCCCGCAGTACTGAGCCAATTTTCGGATCATCTAAACCCGTTACTACTTTCTGAGCACGAAACATGTCGGTTCTTTGCGTTTTCCCTCATGCTAAAGCATATGACATATTCGCCAAGTGAGTTTAAAGTATTTGTTTTGCATAACTATTATTTTAAATTGTCAAAGTAGACTTGACATAATCTCAAGACTCAATTTTGATTTACAGCTGCCAATCGAATGTACTTGAAATCCGTACTGCAAGCTCTGCAATCCCAAGGAGCTCAAATGATCGAAACTCTTATAGAAAGACTTCCGGAATTCGTTGTGCTTGCACAGGGTAACGACTCGTTCAATAAATTATTTAACCTGATGACCATCATGTTTTAATTGAAATATTTGATTTTCCCGACAGAAAACGCGGACGTGTTACTGTCTCAAATGTTTGATTTGGGATTATCATCATCGATAAGTATGCTTCCCTCCATCATCAAGTCTCTTGCACTTTTGCGAAGCCAATCAGGCTCATAGAGATTTATTATTATTCAGGACGAATTTAAAATAAATCCTTGTTGTTTTTTCTATGTTAGTCTTACATTACATAATCGATTTTTTGCATGTTTTCTTTTCCAAGGGAAATAAAAAAAATCATATTTGTTTTCGGTACAAGGGAAGTTTTGGTTTTGAGAGAAGTCCAGGTGGCTCCCATTCTATGTTTTGCTTTGCATTCTGATTATTTGAACCGATGAAAATGAGAGGGGGTGCTTGCTACTTACTGTGCTTGAGTTGGGACGAATAAAAGCAAACCCGAAACCCGCCGCTCGCTCTCGCATCTTGCATCCCGAATTCGGTTCAGGGATGAGGGTACCTTACCCGAAGATCCGCTCAAGCCAAGCAAGCTATGCGCCGTGCATTAACAACCCCGATCGATTTTCTCTATTGGCCGCACAACCACTGGACTAGAGGTTCTTCCACTTGCCTCTTGCATCTGCATCTTGTTGCAAAAGAAAGAAGCAAAATACAAAACGCTGAAACGCCAAATCCTAAATTCTATATAAGGAAAACTAACTAGAATTTAGAATGCAGTAATTAACGAAGCAATAGCTGGAAAACATCATCGGGTAACTTTCGCAAGAGTAGAGTATTGCTGGAAATTATCGTACAGAGTAAGTTTCACTTTTTTACTATTTGTTAAAAATTACATACCGGTTTTATTTGAATATTGAATTATCTGATTAGATTACTTACATGTAACAAGTGCAAAATGCAATCGGTATCGGTACGCTGTATCCTAACAGTTCGACAAAAATACAATTTTAGCTTCACTTGCAAATCTGTAACTGTAATTAGGTATCAAGCGAATACCACGGACCTAATTTCTACAGTTCACTAGAATAGACGTTCGGCGAGGGCGAGAAGAATTTCTTATTTCTGGTTTTGATTTTCTATGACAAGTTTGTGGGTCTGGTACATGTTTCCGACAATAACCTGAGTAAAAGAAAAAGCAGTTAACGCAATTTGCCATTTTCGACTAAATTGTGTTCCCCATAATTGGTAAAACGTAAGGGAAAATATACGTCGTTTGATGGATTCGAAAAGAGTAACTGCTGCTGTCGCCAATCGCGCATACCATCTACCTACACAGTTACAATAATTTAAATTACTAATTTTAACCCCTAGAATTCTCTACGCCTAATTTCAAAAGCAGACAAGCTAGGATTCTATAGCTACGTTACCCCATCGACTCCTCATCCTCAAGTTAAAATCATTGTAAACAACTGCAAAATTCGCAAAAAATTTCCAACTTACTTGACGCTTGATAAGACTGAGATTAGTTTGAGCTTCTTTCAGCTTGGCTTCGATCAATTCCGGATTTGTAAGAGATTTATTTTCATGAAACGCATCACGGACCCGTCTCAACGCATAATTTCTGAAGTAATTAAAATTACGCATTACTGACGTTCTACACGACGAATTCGAAATAAAAATAACACTGGGCAATCCAGCATCGTCCGGCGTCAATTGAGCACGGTCAATTGAGCACCGTGCTCAATTCGGTTTGCCAAGTAGTTAGTGATTAATTTGGTCAGGTTAAGTTAGTTTACGTTCTATTATATCATTTTAGCTTAGGTTAGATTAAAATTTCGACAAAATTAGTGAGCGCGGCCCGTGAGCACCGGTGCTACAATTGACGGTGCTCAATTGACCGTGCTCAATTGACGTAGAATCCAGACCACCATACCTGAAATTATACGATGCAAACTTCTGACTCTCCCGTAGCAATGACTTGTATAGACGCAGAGCTTCCATGTTTCTGCCCATGAATCTTTTACACCTGTACGATTTACAAAAAAAAATCAAATACTTATTGTATTCTGATTATTTGGTTCATCAGTCCTAAGACACACGGAGACAAACAAGAATGGGGCAGAGTGAAAGCGCTTTCACCGACCAGGAGCTCACAGATTACGAAGATTTGACTTTCTTCACAAAAAAGGAAATACTGCAGTAAGTGGCTTATATGATTGTCATCTCTATCGACACCAAGAAAATCAGGAGTTAATTGTGCCTACTCTGTTTCAGAGTATTCGCGAAATTCAAAGCTCTTGCACCCGAGATAATTAGTGAAACGAGAGATGCACGACTTCCAATGGAGATTATTCTAAACTACCCAGCGCTCAAGGTCAATCCATTTGGAGATCGAATCTGTACTGTTTTCAGCTCAACAAAAGATGGGGATTGTACGTTTGAAGACTTCTTGGACATCATGTCCGTCTTCAATGATGATGCTCCGATCTCAGTCAAGGCTGAGTATGCATTTCGAATTTATGGTAGGTCGAATACGAAACACACGCCAAGCCAAACCAACGCTTAACGTTAACATTCGCTAGAAAAATAATATCCTGTTACGCCATTCAATTATCACAAAAGATTTTGACGGGGATGATATGCTGGGTCCAGAAGATATGGAAGAAATTATACGGCGTTTGTTAGGAGATGAAGAACTACCAGCGAGTGATATCACGCAGCTTATTCTGGAACTAACCTCAGAAGCAGATTTAGACGACGATGGAATGCTAAGCTTCGCGGAATTCGAGCACGTTGTCGCTAAGTCCACAGAATTCGCACAGTAAGTTCTTGCAAATCCGAAGACAAACACAGCTAACTGATAGGTAACGGTTAATTTACATTCTTATATTTGCCAGCTCGTTTCGGATTGAAGTATTGTAAAACCTAACGGGACCGGAATCTTGACAATGCCAGAGAAGAAACTGGACCAATACCAAATATACCAAGAAATGCGAAGCTCAAACTCAATACGAATCACAGGAATAAAACTATGTACGATCATCTATGTCGTAACCTGCTCAAGTTTTCCATGACATGCACACAAGCCAATATGAGATGAGATTAATAAACATCAATAGAGGTTTAATCAACGTGAATTTGTGATCAGGGATGGCAAAAACCCGGGTTTTATTTTTTTACCCATGGGTTTTTGGGTTTTTGGGTTTTACCCGGGTATTATGGGTTTTACCCAAAAAATTGGGTTTTATTATTTTTCTTCAGAAAAAGGTAGAAAAATTAATTTTCTTCATGTTAATTTTTTTACTTAATATTGACAAAACAACAATGATAGCAGATTTTTAAATTTTTGACCAAAAAAGTAAAATTTTTACATTTTCAAAAAATGATTTTGGGTGAAAAGTGTAGTTTATTTTGCATAAAGTAACTATTTCGTACCCTTCAAACACAAAATACAGCTTTTAACGTCAACATATCTCCAAAATGCCCGGTTTAAGTTGATTCCAAGAGAAATCTTCTGAAAATTCTACAAAAAAGAGCAACAATAAAGCCCAGTAAAACCCACTTTGGGTTTTATAATAATACCCATGGGTTTAACCCATGGGTAAAACCCACCATCCCTGTTTGTGATTGACAATTCAATTTTCATTTATAAAAAATTTTCAGACCGAGAGACGCTATATTGTGCTAAGATTTAAACCTAAGCTAAACCACAAAAAGCCGGCTGTTGTGGGGGAAAGTACCATGCAATTGTCGGGAAATTATTTCCTGTTGACTCTTAGAAGCAACAATTGCAGCTGAAAGATATGTTTTAAGCATAAACCTATCGATATTCAGGATTCAGAACCCGAACAGGGTCATCGTATAGTACCAAATGAAAGCTTAATTTCCAATTGCTAGTTCATTCTGACTCTCATAGTGCACCAAGGCGTAGCTCAGTCTTTCTGTTAGATCGTTCGCCAATTTATTCCTACGACAAGGAACAGGAAATAGTACTGCACGACATTTATACTTTTTAAAATGAATCTACTTTTAGACCAGAAGGTCTACTGGGATGGTCTTGGTGTCTGTCCGTCTGTCTGTCCGTAGCGACAGCAGGTGTAATAACCTTTAAACATTGAACAAGCCCGAAGCAGAAACTTGTAGTGTTTAGTAGCGCAGTTGTAGCAAAAATGTACGTGTAATGGACGCGCAATTAAAACTGAAAAAAGTTGGCATAAATACAGCTCTGTGTATGTAAACACGACGAAAATCGATGTTGTTGCTTTACGATTGCAACATACGAAGCAAAATGGAAGCATTAAAGAAGCAAATGAATGTACATATGAAAGTATTACTTTGCGCTATTCCCATTGATGTTAACTCGTTACGTATGGAAAGCCAAGTGATATCAGGAACATATCAGAAACATGCAGGGATTTAAAAAATCTTACGAATTAGAGTTTCTATGTAATTTAACATCAAACATTATAAACCAAAACTCCATATATCATGCCGTTGCCTTAGTGGTACTTATCTATATGAAAGTATTAGTATTACTTTGCGCGGTTTTAAAGGATCTAAATCTGTTACACACTTAAATTTTCATAAATACTGAAACGTCTAGGAAT
>VNWX01001242.1:0-15957 GCA_009869905.1 Ceratophysella communis
ACGATTTTACGTGCTTTCCAAACCGGGGTGTAAACTCACACGGTGAACGGTGTACCCTCTTCTACCTTGACTCTAACGCAGAAGATTCAGCTGCAGCTTAATTGTTCTATTCGGTATTCTGAACGAGACCTTCAAAACTGGTTTAGGCATAGTAGGTCCTAGAAAAAGCTTTGAGTTTGACGCTTGTAACGAGATCTCATCTTCAGCGGATCGGTATGCAGATGCTTTTAAGAAAATCTTCTTCGGAAATGGAAAGATGCTAAGGGATGACGAGATCCCAGTGGAAATGCACCAATTTCCCTTAAAATCTTGAGAATGAGTGGGATTTGAAATATAGGTAAAGGAAATGGGGTGCATTTAATGCATTTGGTCTTGACCTGAGGAGATGAGAGCGAGCTGAACTTGCTATATAAAAAAATGTACGGCAACAATATAACGGCGTTTTGAGTATTTTTTAAATTTTGACGGCAAAAGCAAAAAGTTTGATTCTCCTGGTAAGATGGTACACTGCATTCGGGAAGTCAGATACCCTCTTTTGACCAAATTTGATAAATCCAAGGCGAGAAGCGCTGACGAAGTCCATAGCGTTAAAATTTAATTTTACCTGAAGCTGCGACTACCTTGCGTGAAATCCGACATTTTTGTAATTTGCTAATTAGAGAACTATAGAGACTGAATTCTTGCATAATTCGAGATAACAACTTTAGAATTAGCATTATCAGGGACGTCAAGTCAAGTCGCTGACGTTGTTGTGTGTGGTGTGTAAGACCATGGTCAATATTCAGAAAGTATCTCATAAAAGCGACTTTCCAGCGGATAATGCTGCTTTATTGCAGGTTCACCTTCAAACGGGTTGTTTCTGCTATGTAGTATTCACTGGATGATTTACGAGACGCGATTGAATGATGCGAAACTCGTACCGTATCTATCGTTTCGTGTGAATTTCCAGAAATATTAAATTGAATTTGTAATCCACGTATTTCAATGACCGGACATGCCCTTGCATACTGACGAGCCTACAATGCAAATGCTAAATCAAAAGTCAAAAATTTCCATTTTTCATCTGTTCAACTATTTCTTCAATCTTTTTTTGGATTTATTCCAACTCTTCAATTTTTTTTGCGAATATTCATCATTTTTTCTTTCGCTTTAGAAAAAAAACTTTTTTTTTACGATTCTTGATTAATACAAAGACGCTTTTAGTTAGGTATAGTATTGTACTTATAATAATACGCACTCAATATGGTTATAATTATAACATCGATTTTTTGATTTTTTTTCTTGATTCGTTTCTTTCTAATACAAACTGATATTCCAAAAGAAAAATATTGATAATACTACAGAGTAATAAATGGACTAAGGATTAATAATATAATAAGGGTAGGCAGATACAAAAAAACAACATAGAAGAGCTATTAAATTATCTATACTGAATGAAACACGTGGTATTAGCCAAGAACAAATACAATATGCTTTGTAGTAGATTAATTTAATTAATTATTAATATCACCACAGACGCTTCATTTCATCTTAAATATATAAACTGAGGTAAGTTAACTTTTTTAGTATGAACTGTGTAATACAACAGAAGATGAGTGAGAGGTATTATATTCTTCATACCGACATCATATGACCTAATCCAGGAGTCAAAAGGTCAATCGGACCTTTTGCATTTTAAAGGTCAGCAAAGGTCCAATGTTTCAATCCTTTCAAAGGTCCAAGGTTCTAGTTTCTGACCTTTCGAGCATCAACCGATAAAAGCTTTAGCGGTAGAACTCAACGTTATAATCTCCGGGCGTTTAAAGGTCCAATGTCTCGGACCTAACAGGTCCGGTTTTCAACATCCGAACCTCAGATCTTTAAAAGGTCCAACCTGCTTAACCACTGACCTTTTAAAGGTCCAACCTCATAACCTTTGGTCTGACCTCTCTACTGTTTCCAACCTATGGTACACATTACTAATTACATTTACATTGAACCATATAAACAAAAAAAAACACAAGGTTCAAGAATGCTTTCTTCTTAAATGAATCTGTATACAAAGTGACTCGTTACCATTGAACTTAAATTACGAACTGCACGAAGTTACAAGTTTATACAAAAATTACACTATTGAATCTTGAACTAACATTTAACCACTCTAATGTAACTTCTGACTAGTTTGCGATTTCCATTACATTTTCTAAAGGTTTTGGAGTTTACAGTGCTTTGAACAGTCGTTTCCACCGCCATTTTAGCCTATTTACGAACCATGATGAATGAAGAGGGGACAATAACATGCTGGGAAAAGTGCATGTTTTTCAATTGTAAATTGTAAGTAGCAGACGTTAGACTAAAAAAAATTCGTCTAGCACACATATAACTGTGTGATACTGTTTTTTTACCTTTATTTTTTTTGGTTTACCAATAAACACCATTAAAAATTCTGGTTACTTTATTTTAATAATCCGACCAAAAAGAGAGTCGAATCGAACATTGAACAGGAAAATTGCTTCAAAGAGCAAGCCATACAACTCTTGCTAAGCATTTTGGAATCAGTTCTTGACGAAAACGAGCAGAATATTTAGAATATCCATGCATTTTGAATTTTTGGCATCAAAACAACTCCATTACTCATTTCCAATACACCTACAAATTATAATGGAGCTTTTGTTCACCATTAACCCAGTGTGTCAAACAATTTATTTATAATAATATAAAAACGCATGGCTTATAAATTATAGATGGATAAATACTTTTAATTTTGCAACTAATTATTTCATTTTTGGGGATTGCAGATTCCGATATTTTGCTAGAGTCCTGTTTCGTGTTCTATACACGGTCCGTGGGGTTTAGTTGGCTATTTGGACGGGAAACAAGTGTGAATGAATCAACGTAAGTGCAGAAAGCGTATACTTTACATTGTCTTGTCTTCTAGTGTTTGCTGTGAAGGTAGTTTGGTGGATATAGGAGTTTCGTAGAACTTTTTTTGGCAGCCCAGCCAAGCCAAGCCAGCTTCAAATCCAGCCAAGCCCGGCCAAGCCATCAATCCGCCTGGAACTACTGTCGTGGCTTTCGGTTACGCAGTCTAGGATTCTAGTGAATTAATACAATTAATTACACCGGCACCCCAACGCAACAAAATAAAAAAAAATAATAAAGTCCAAGAAGAAGAATTGGAAACGTAATTATGTAATTCCAGCACAAACCCGGGGTTTAGCAGGAGTAGTAGGAGTTTTGCTGTAATAATTGGTCTTCTCGTCAACTATAATACACTCCTCACTCGTGTCCATAATTGTGGTGTCGCCGTTCTCCACGACTCGCTCTTCATCTTGATCGTCTTCCACCTGAGAGCTTCCAACTCGATCTCGTTTAGCGGATGAAATGGCATTTTCTTTATTATCTTTGTCCAGAAGTCGACGGCGTTCCAGATCCAAACCATTCACATCACTCTCGACCAAAACGACTTCTCCAGTCACACTTACAGAGGAAGTCGTGGGTGGGTCACTAGTATTCGTATCCGTTTCCATGCACTCACTTTGATTGGTAAGAATTGTAGTCACTTCACCCTCCCCCTCAACTTCTTCGGTAGGGACCACTGCATCCTCACTGACAGGCGGTGGGGTAGACTCGGGCTCGGTATCAAGCGTAATAACAGGGACAGGGACATCTGCTTCGAGGTCAATGAGCTCGAAGTCAACCGGAGAATCCTCTGGCTCAAGTTCCAAATCCATTGCAGTGAACCATGGTTCAATTTCTTGTTTAGACTCTGCTTCCATTTCAATACAGTGCATGTTACAGAGATCCGCACTGGCTTTGTCCAAGAGGCCAGTATTTGCTGGAGGTTCTTCTGCTTCCCAACTCAAGTAAGTTGAGCGGTTGAGAGTATGAGGTGTGGGGTCTTTGAGGAGATTTGCCATGTCGAAAATTAGAGGTTTGTCTCCACGGGTTGTAATTGTACCCAAAATCATTCCAAGACGAACAGCTGGATCCACATTCATGTCCGTGTCACTCTCGGAACCAGCAGTTTCTTCGTCTTCATCGTTTATCAATGGTGGTACACCGGAAGGACCGGCCACAGCGAGCATGTCTTGGGGAGGTGTTTTGGGTCGAAAGTGCGACCTGGACAAATAAAAAATGAACATCAATTAGTTAAGTGGAAGTGTATCGCGCATTTTTCAGTTATAATTCACAATCTCGAAACATATTCGATTAGGAGAATTAACTGGCTTTGATTACGCCTGGAAGTAAAAACATCAAATTAAACTCGAAATTGTCAATTGACCGAAACCAGCTTGGGAAACCCAATGAAGCGACAATTCTACCAGCATTTCGAATAAATCAGTAAGGCGAATGGCATTGGAGACTTACGTGGGCTCTGGAGATGAAGTTCCCGGTACAGGTACGGAAGGAACTTCAGGAAGATAGCTGGCTGGTATATTAGTTGGGCTTTCACTGGATGACCGCTCAGCCCTTCTTTGATGTGAGTCAAATACTTCATACCCCATCGATCTCCAGAAGTCATCCGAATCCCCAGTTCTTGAAGTTGTGCGATCCAATACCACACTAGAGGAATTTCCAATATCTCAGTAGAAACTCCGAGACTCAAGATTCAAAACCCCTCACTTAAAAGTCAATGTCAATTATTTAATTCTCACCGTCCACCCCGTCCTATTCTACGCCGAGTAAAGCCAACGTTCCGATATCCCCCATGTCGACCTGGTTTGGTCACGGACGTTGAGACAAATTGATATTTGTTGTCAAGGGTTGTTGGGGCTTCGTCAGGGGTGACCCGAGACGGGGAATTACTCGCTGAGTCCATGGGTACCGGAGGAAGGTAATCACAGTCAATACGCCGTCGGAACGGAAAGGAGCCTTCCTCTTCCTCCTCTTCACCATCAGAGGGTGAGGCTTGCGGAGCTCCTTCATCATCCGTACTGTAATCTCCGTCTTGTGAGAACCCGATGTTCTACAGTTCCATTTAAATAAGATGGTAGAGTAATATCCGATCGAGATTACCTACAGAACAACCTAGAGACAGACGCGGGCATTACCGGCGCGGAAGAGTATGGTCCATTAGCCGAAGTGGAGGCTGCATTGAGTGAGGATTTCGAGGAACTCTTATGACGCCTTTTCTTGTAATGTTTCTTATCCTTCCGTGCTAACGACGCTAGATCTTCCTTCAACCAATTTGCACTATTGGCTTGGAATAGAGGAGTAAACGCCGGGCGAGCTAGGCGTTGGGACAGTGCATCATTAACTAATTGGCCAGAGAAGTCTCCAACCTGGTACCTGAGAAGGGCAAGCAATCACAAATGATGAGCTCATGGACTTATATTACACACAAAATGAGCCTAATAACAATAAGTCACTGGTATATTTTACCTCTTCTCGAAAACTTCAATGGATAAGTGTAGAAGTTCCCGTTTAGATTTTTCTCTACGTTTAACCATTTCTAAGAGAGTTACGGCTCTGGACAAATCACGTTTCAATTTGAGCATTTTTTCATACGACGACTCGTCATTCTTCCTATTCTTCCTCGTTTGCATTTTCTCAGTACGCCGTCGGAAGGCAATATATGGATTATGATTTGATACTCCATATCTGGCCTCAGTCCGAACTTGAGGAATCAGTGGATGTTGCTATAAACGATAATCTGCTCTTAGTCTGTGCCTCAAGAAGATTAGCCGAATAGTTGTAGGAGGGCAAAGGGCAAAATGCTCACCAGTTTAAGCCTCTTATTCAGCCAATAATCATAAACAGCAATGATGAGATCGTCGTCTTCCTTGATAAGAGCCTTTGCCTCTTGAAGAGTCACAACAGTTTGGCCACTGCCCTTCTCAAGGCGGTCCATCATTTCTTCAAACTATAAAATTGAATGGACAAACAAAAGCAACGTTTAGAAACGTGTTTTGTACTTGCAATGCAACAGGAGCATTGAAAACTCTGTTGCGCTTGAATGCTGAATGAGCTTGAATGCTGAACAGAATTATTTAAGATTTGTGTAACCAATATTAGGAAGCAAAATCCCGTACTTTGGTAGGTGTAAGTTCCAATTTGACAGACTGTGAACCTATCCACTGCTCATCATCCGAGTCCATGTCGTAATCTGGAATGTCCGCTTCCATCGAAAATGCTGTTTAATATTAAAACATATTTTCAATTTCAAATAAAACAAATCCGTAAATTTAGCTGATAATAAGCAGAGATATCCGATAGCATTTAACTTTAACTGAGGTTCAACGAAGCATTGTACAGTACATGTGGGTATTTGATGCTCAAAACATCATTATTAAAGATTTAAATTTTAACTGACTTTTTGAATTTTCTTATTTAAACCTTATTGAATTTAAAATAAATGGGGCTTCGGGTTTATTTTATACTAATCATGAAAAAAAAAACTGTACTCGACAAGTATGCCTTTCATTTGTGCCGGAAATGAACCCTGAACTTTGATCTTAATCTTTAACTTTGCAATTTAAAAAAAAGGAACAGCTTCGGCTATTCCTTTGGACCTGAAATGAGACCTTGTTAATTGTTAAATCTATTCCTATTAAATTCCTTCCTATCCTAGTACTTCAAAATTCGAAAGTCTGACCGGCAAACCTCCAGAGTCAAACTTCTAAAGTTTTCAAAAAGAAGCAAGCAGTGCAGTATTCAACTGGTATTGATAATTACGTTGCATGTAGATGAGTTGACGAGGAAACTTGTAGTCTTCGGGATAAAGTTTCCCAAAGTCATCCAAGTAATCATCCAAAGTGTAGACTTCCGGTGTAGGAATTGTTGTCCCGGAACATATCGCTCGCTGGAGATGGTGTTCCTAAATTAAACATGAAAATCATGAGTAAATAAACGAACATGAAAACAAAGACCCCCCGCAAGTTCAAAACATTTAATTTCCGGGCCGGCCTGGGTTCGGGTTACTTGATAAATAGCAGTGATTTCGATTGGAATGCATTCAGTTTTTATTTCTGGTTGGTATGATTTTAATTTCTAGACATCAGAGCCAGAGCACAGAAGCCTGGTGGAAAAGGAAAATGCTATTCTCTGAAAATCAATTCGGCAAAATTTTAACGTAGAGCTTTTGGTTTTGCAATATTCATGAAATTCTAACAATTTAGGTATCCTTTCGCATTTCGTTTCTAATTGACTGACGGATGACATTTCATTCAATACATTTTACAACGGGATTCAATTTCAATAAAAATGCAAATAATTACAAATTGCGATTGTAATTATTTAATGATAATCTCATTTTGCCAATAATAACATAACTGGCTTTACTACTCGAAATATGGAATTGCCTTAGAGAAATAAAATTCCACTCTTCTGTTTGAACATTCAAAACATATCAGGGCCGGGCCCAAGTACCACTTCGGCCCCAGGTTTGCATAACATAACCGCTCGCGAAAATAATAACAACGGGACTCGTCATCGTAAATTATTGGCGAAAACATCAAACCATGGCTAGCTACCCCGTACCAATGCAAATCCAACCCCCATATGCTTTGAGATAGACCCAGGGACCAACCACCTCATGTCTACAACCCCCTGTACTGTAGCATAAAAGTGCGCGTGCATGCCGAGCAAAATGGCGGCTCAATAATTTTTCCTAACCCAACATAAACAATAAAGTTAAAGTCCTTACAGACTCTTCCTCTTTCTCCATGCCAGTGGGCATGAGGGGCACGGTCCGATTGATGGCCGAGCAGTCGGCACTGTCAGGGATCTCATGAGCCCTGTAGATGGGCAGGACCTTGGAGGCGTCCAGCGCCCGGGCCCTGAATGAGAGCTTGCTCATGGCGGGGCGGGCTGGGTGGCGGGGGGTTGATGGGGGGCTAGGAGAAGGCGCGGCGGGTTCTTGCGGGGCCGCCCCGACCCCGCGCTCTACTTCCGCCGCCCCACAGGCCGGATGCGGGTATTTTCGGCTGGTTATTTGGGCGGAATAGGGATGGCTCAGCACACCGTCCCCATTCTAAGGCTGGAGTTGAATTAGGCAGACGCCAAGAGTCACGCCCGTCCTCCCTTCACCCATATTGCTTTTTCACTACGTCAAACCTAAACTCTCCTCTCTACAACAGCTCAGTAATTCAAACTGCATTAGCAAAGCCTTCTTCTCCGCACTTGGGCACTACTACTCACTCCAAAGTCTACGGGCGAAATAATGCCAACTCATCCCTCCAACGCAGCTCCGACCACGAAGTCTGCCCGCATTTCCAATGCATTCTGGACGCCACTGCAAATCGCAGGGTGGCTCAAAATTTGCATGTTTCAGCTCAAATTAACTCTAAAATTCAGCGCTTTTTCTCGTAAAAATTCCAGATTTTTCGCTCATAATTAAGGTATCAAATTAGAGCATTATATTGAGGCTGATAAGAGAGTATTGTGGATTTGGTGAAGAAGGGGCGGTGCTTGAAGTTGGTGGAGCGAGGTAGGCTGGGTAGAAGGCGCTGCAAGGTTATGGGTCTCACACAGGAGAAAGGACGCGTCTTATTTATAAACAGTAGTGGAAGACAATACAATACCTGGAAATTAGGGGTCAGGGTCACCTAGAAATAACAATGCACTCAGCACGGAACGTGGGACATGAGACCAAGGCGTGCACAAAATGGAAGACCATAACTTTAGATTATCTTCTATAACTCGAGATCAAAATAAGAATAAGAAAGTGCCCGCTAACTACCGCTTGCTAAATTCAAGCTGGACATTAAAACGCCCGATATGCAATGCTTTTGACCGATGCAGAGGCAAATAGTCACTTCTACCGCTGAATGGAATTTACTAAAAATGACGTTCGGCTAAAACTAACCTAACCTATGCTTACATTATCAATACCTATCAATCATAACATAATCATGATGCTGTTCCCTCGGAATTTGCTAAGGACTAGAAATTCGAAAGAATTAATTGGTGGCTGGTTGTATTCGAAATTCGAAATCGGTTAGATATATGAGATTATGAGATAGCCCCTGAAATTCCTCTTTCTACATACTAGAGCATGGAATCATGGGATATGCGATAAAAGGATACAAAAATTAAACACAAATCTAACTAAAAATTTAATCACTCAATTTTAGTTCATATATACTTTTCATCAGCAAGGTAATATGAATATGCCTGAATGGAAGGTCTATTTAACATCATAAACAAAATACGAGCGAGGTATTTAGCACCGGAAAAGATATCGAAGTCTTCGTCGAGCTAAACTATGATTAGATTGATACCATACGAAGGTACGGTTAAATGAAAACTCAATTTGCGATGTGTGCAGTGAGTGAAGCCGGCATAAATCATCAAAAACTAATGACATCACCTAAATTGAGTTTAGTATCGATATCAACATAGACTCGAGTCAAAATAAATTGAATTCCCATGTTCACGTTTCACGTCACGTTATCTCATATCTCATCCTTATCCCAGCTACACACCGGCGGCGGCAACTCTCTGTTTCCGGTTCTTCCTGCCATGCATGCAAGCTTCAGCTTTGAACATGAAACTGAAACTAATGATCCAATATCCAATCTGACTGAATGCTGAATGTTTCATATTTTCTCACTTTCGGTTTCGCAAAGTATTTACTTTCATGTTTGCCAATTTGATAGCAAATTTTTGTCATACCTAGGTAGGTACTCATATTTGATGCAAGTGCGAACACACTATGCTAGACAAATATAGACGAGCATGACATATTAAGTGCTTTTTCGTGTGCATTGATTTATTATCGCAAAGGGCAACTCAGTTTCCAATGGTCAAGTTGAAAATCAAATGACAAATGCCCCATTTTCACACCGCACCGGTTACCGGCCAAATATTTGCAATTTGCAACGTGTGTGCGACACGCACAGAGCCACCACGACCGCCTGGAACAATTAGATTAGATGCTCTCGCTTAAAGTTGCAAAAATCCATCCAGGATATTTCTATCCTGATAGGAAGATGCACATAAAATTCGAAAGCATTCGGCTTGAGGTTGTCGTTGCCATAGAATCTGGATTCTGCCTATGCGTATGAAATGTTTGAACTCAATCTATTTTCATTTTCTGAAGCCTCTCAAACTTACTACTCTACGGAAGATGTAAGATCTTGAAACTTCAAAACCTAGCATTCAGTTCAAAATTTTCAAGGAGAGAAGTTGACCCCTGTCATCTTCCCAGCCCTACCTGGAATCCTTATGATAATTCAAAATTCAAAAGCGGGCTTGTTCCCAATTACTGCTACTGCTAATTTGTCCTCCGATTACGACAGGATGTGGCTCCAGGCGGAAGACTATGACTGGCTAACTGGATCCTCCTATCGCTCTTCCATGAACCTGGTTCCTCAACATTACTCTCGACTTGGCTGCAATGGACATTATTCGACCAACACTCCACTACCTGGACGTCAGCTCAGGGCCAGGAACCCGTCACCAGAGTTACCAGAAGGCGTGATCCATTTCACCGCAAACTCATGTATCACTGATATTCCATACGACCCCGAACCAAAATCCGTCCGGAATGAATCGAATCCTAAATCAGGATACGGATTCGGAGCATGTGATAACAATTTCAATCCGTACGCTTTTCTTGCAAGCATCAATGCTGGTCCAGGTAAGAAGACATCTGAAAATGCTGATGCTCCTATTTCTGTTGGACTATTCAAGAGCACCGGGAAGGGACTTGGTGAAGCTGGACATGTCAGTGTAAGAGATCTCGAATCGATCTGACAACCATCTACCCGATATGAAACTAATTAATCATTCCTGAATAATTTTAGACGAAAGAAACTCAGCGTAAACGGAAAAAATCGGCTAAAAAGTCAACTCCGCGAGCAATGAAAAATTCAAGTAGCCGATCTCGTTCAAACAGTCCAGATGAGCCAGGGGCGAAGAATCGCAGAGGCCGGCGCTCAGGTAAATTATTTGCGAGATTTTGTGTTTTGTAAATCGGCAATGCTTGCAAATTGACAATGAGCCAGGGGCGAAGAATCGCAGAGGCCGGCGCTCAGGTAAATAATTTGCGAGATTTTGTGTTTTGTAAATCGGCAATGGTTGCAAATTGACAAAGCATTTGTGAACCCTAATTATAATCCAGAGTCCCGCAAACGTCGAAGAACACGCAGATCGCAGAAACGAGACGGCGGTGACTGCAAAAATGGGACTTGTAAATTGAGCCGGGCTGAGCGTGGTAATTTTCTAGCTTAAACTAATTCCGTAAATGACTTATAATTAGCCTGACTGAGTCCTGAACAACCATGCCATAATCATCTTTCATTTACTTTTTAGCAGCTCCACAAAAGCAAAAGCGTCGCCGTCGCCGATCAGCTTCAACTTCACCAGAACGTTCCAAAAAACGCAGTCGCCAAGCCTCTCGCCGCTGATGAAAGATTCGAAGCTACGATTTTCCTAAACTGAATATTGTACCGCACCATCTTCTACTAACGAATATTCTCATAATTTGAACGATAAGAAAGCCAAGTTCTAGTTCTGCTTTGTAGTTTGGAATTGAGAATAAGCCCAAGCCCAAGTATTATTTTAAGGTCTTAAGATCTCAAATAAATTGCTCAGACTATAACGAAATGCTATCCAGAACCTGGTCGTTTGTTGGATCATTTTAAAGAAAACAAGGTAGTTAAACTTTGAACTAAATTAGGTAATACACTTACGTCAGGTTCATCCACATCGGCCGTCACACATGTAGTTTTCCTCACAACGCTTCTCAGCTGTGCTGCGGTGAGTCCAGCACCGTCGATGTAAAACGGTCCTCGACTGATGTGCACTTCCGGTTTGGGTTCTACATAAAGCGCTTCAGGGTCGGGTTCGGTTTCTACATGAGACACCGTAATATTCAGATCCCAATTCAAGTACTTGCGGTTCTTGATTGAATTCATCTTGTACATCTGAGAAAGTCCCACCGCAGTAGTCGGAATAAATCACACCGGAGACGCATTTGACATCAAAATATTCAAGCAAGTCTTGCGAACTTGTGACAATCTTTCCACGCCTATCCAGAGGACTCAGTTCGAATGCATCGGAGAGACCTACTTCATATGTACCCGGCGTATTTCGATCCCAATCGTATAGGGTCATGCAAAAATACTCCAGACTCCGATGCCTGCCACGAAATTGGATACGGTGGTGTATCCAGAGCAATCACATTCGGTGTATCCTGAGCAATCACTTGCGGCAAGTCTTGCAATTGTGTTCTATCCGGGATAGTCATCGGCGGTGTCTCCCGGGCAATCAGTGACAGCGTTTCCGAAGAATCCACCTGTGGTGTGTCCGGGATTATCACTTGCGGTGTGTCCGGGACAATTATTTCCGGTGTGCTTGGAGCAAGGATTTCCGGTGTGGCTGGATGGATGAAACACGGTGTACCCGGTACAAAACGTTTTGGTGTATTCCGTTTCCGTACAGTCACATTTGGTGTGTCTGGAACAACGACCTGTGGCGTGTCCGGTATAATGGTATTCGGTGTACTCGGAACAATCTCGTGCGGTTCAGGAGTACTCGGAACAATTACTTCCGGTCTCGGTGTACCTGGTACAGTCACTTCTTGCTCCGGAGTACCCGGCACAATCAATTCCGATTTAGGTGTGCATGGTACGATCCTTTCCCGTTCCGGCGATGGCGTGCTTGGGACAATCACTTCGAACGGTTCCGGCAAATTAACACCGGTTGGTAGTGACTGTGCTTCTGGGACAACCGAGTCTCGACGTTGTCTGGCAAGGCCCGGGACGGTTTTCTTTGTGACTGGTACCGCTTTATCCGATTTCAACGTACCTTTAGTTATGTCACCATTCAATTTAAATGATGTAACGTCTTGATTTCTCGTCCCACCGCCTGTCATTCGTTTAACCGTGACCGTGACACGTCTCGGTTTGGGTGTTTGAGCAAAGGTACGCAGTGATTTTTGAATGGATGAGCATGGACGCCCTGGGGTTTGAACGGCCTTGATGACCTCCACCTGTTGCTTCGTAGAAACACGCCCTCCACTCTTCACCCCGACAGATTCAGGTTGACTGAGACTTAGTGACCCTGACCTTGACCTCGTCCTCTTCGCAATGCACAGAGATACGTCTTCAAGACCGAGAGCTGGAGCTTCGTTTTCAATTTGACCACTCTCTCTTCTGATTCTAGTGACTGACCTTGTCACCACACAAACTCTTGCAACTGCAACGTCTTTTCCGAGAGAGGCTTCTTGGAGCTTTGAACTATTAACCTTGGATAACGACAAACGAGTAGCAATTAAATAACACAACACTGAATAACTAACGGATTTGAACGAGTTCGGGGTACGCGGCGGCGGCGGCGACTGGGGCGGGGACAACCACGACCACAGCCAGGAAGGCATTTCACATGTCTGCCTTTCGGATTGTAGATTATAATGTACTACTTGGTGACCTGGGTCACCGGACAGCAGGTGATTGCAAGGCGACACGGGCGCACGACACCCGACCCGATAAACGATGGACCACACGAAAAAACGGCAATAAATGATAAATGAGCGTCGATGAATAATGGCGTCTGGCGGCGTGGCACGATGACTGCAGCAACGCTGCTGCTGCTGCTTGTTTGTGGTGCACACCGCACAGCGCATGCATGTAGCCAATAGCCATTCAGTCTGCCTTGCACATAATGGCCGCTACACATGCGCCAAGCTAGACAGACGCCAATAATAATAATATGAGTATGGCACAAGTTCACACGGCGTTAAAATCATGAAACAATAGCGTCTTAATATTTTAATTTGAAGCACTAATTAAAAATGCAGGAAAATGCCCTTTTGATTTTTAGCTAAAAACTAGCGAGTGCTTTTACAAACATTGAAAATGGATCAAGACGAACCCCGTCGTACTTATTGCTGCAAAGAAATAATTTTAAAAGAGTTAATGGTTTAAATCGTTGTCGTATATTCAAAATAGGTTAATTAAATACAACTACCGACGATTGACGACTTTAACCGGTAACTGCAGTGTTTTTCTTCATGCAAAATGAGGCCAGATATCTTTACTTTTTAAAATTTAATTTTTTTTCGGGGTTGAATTAAAATTATATTAAATGGCTATGAAATTCTCTGATCAACTGATCACTGATCATGGAGACGGCTTAAATTTTAGAAAATCTAAATTCTAGTCTAGTTTTTAATTGATACATTAAATTAATTTAGTCAACGAAAAAAAACATAATGTTTCGAAAATTGATCAAAAACTATTCCAGTAGTATGACATACTCTACTCTAAGTCGCCCATTGGCGTTTAATATCATCAAGAAATCATCGCAAGGATATAGATAGCCGAAATATCACATAAATCTTTTCAGTGTAAATTTAATTTATACATATTGTTTTAATTGTAATCTACTAAAACATTGTATGGGATCTCCGCATAGATACGATAAGATTCGGCTTCAACTTTCCTTCTCGTTTCATCTTCATTTCAGTCGCTCCTTTGTCTATGATCTTCGTCGTCGTGTTCGCCATTAAAAGAATGAGCTTCAATCTCATCAGCATTATCTTTCTTAATCTCGTCCTTTTGTCTCGTCGAGTTCATTAACAGATCTTAAATACAATTGTATTCTCGTCATCTGCAGTGCAATTTCGTCGCTATAGACAGGCTGCTGATTTTAAGCTTGTATTAGGAGTGGAGAGATGCATTAGGCTTCGAATTAGTTTAATTGTAAGTATGAATTGAAAGCAGTGAACGAAACACGAAGGCCTTAATTTCAAAGATGATGGTCGATGGGATGATATTCGGTTGGTATATTATTCGTCGAGATCGAATCGAGAGTTGAAAGAAAGCTGTATCATCTATTTTCTAATTTATAATATGAATTTTTACTAATACAAACTGTCTAATGGGCTCCGGTGAGGATTTCATAAAGAATCTTATTTGGTTAATTTATCCACCCTAAAATTATCCGATTAAAAAGAAGTGGCGAATGGCGAATATGTCACACAAGATCTGACACTTTTCATTTTACTTTCGTGTCTGACGACGACACAGGAAATTTACCTGTACGTTAAGTGAGTTTCAAATTTTACTATAACTCTAGACAAATTATATCTAACCGGCATGGCATCAAAATTTCACTTTCATTCCAAACTTGGCGTGGGCATTCCTAAGCATGCCCGAGAATTGTTCCCTATATTTAACTTCACATGGTTCCTGGCTCCCTGGAATCTAGGTCAAGGGACCAGTTTTGCTTTTGGTATCTCAGTTCAGTATCACAAAGACTAGGTTATTAGTACGAAGCTCTGTTTCCAAATTCCTCTGGACTGGAAACCGGAATTCCGACTGGCCCTTTTCCCAAAATATCTCTCAAGTCTTAAATGAAATATTACGGATCTCTCAATACGAAATTCTTCCTGCAGGCTATAGGGCAGAATAATACATGTCTACTACTACGGTGGTGAAACTACCTGAGGTCTCGATTTCATTTTCTTCGTCCTTGTGTCTAATCTTGGAGCTGCTGCTGGCTTTGTTTGCCGCATCTTTAAAATGCTCCAAGCGTCTTCATATCCAAGGCATACTTAAAACCCTTATTATGTTAGCCCTTATGTCAATAGAAAGCAAAAGTTTAAGGGTGTGAAATATGTGAAGATGAAGATGCATAATAGTTAGATAGCCTTTGGGCGTAGCAAGAGAAAAGGCTGTAATATTTAATTAAATCTACTGGGTTAAGTGGATTCAGTGCTAAGTATTATATGATTTTCCAATTGACTATACCAAAAATAGTGTCGATGTGTCGAAGCGAAGATGCCATATAGTATTTTCACATATGTACGCAGATTCTCAGCGATAAAAGCGAACCGTGAACAAGCTCCTGCATAATCTATGGAATTCATCACGCACCCAGATTTCTGATCTGATGAGCTCAACCCACACGTAATAGAATCAAGCCAAAGAGAATTAAAAATTCCTACGTAATCAGATATTGCAGTTTATATTTTGAAAGGGAAATTATTACATTACGATGAGATGATGGCTCATAATCAGGTAAAAA
>VNWX01001243.1:0-15955 GCA_009869905.1 Ceratophysella communis
GAGGCCGAGCACGAAACATGTCACTTAAGTATCTACCCATTCTCCGCTTCTTTCATAGAGAGTTCTGGCTTTAGTTACAAAATTTAGCTGGTAAAACCCGAATATTTAGCTGGCGTGATAATTACAAGCCGTTCTAAAGTACCTACAAGTTACTTTTTCCGTTTAGCTTAAAACGGCATAATTGCAGCTCAAGTCAACCATGCATTATTTGACAGGTTCTGGAATTCTATGATCGAACATACATAGAACAAGAGTAAGTTAATTATCCGTTATTAATAAAATTATTGAAATTATAAGTAGTGATGGCTGATGATGATTGATGATGACTGTTGGTGATTTAATTCGTGTCGTGATCGTGATGGCTAGGCTAAATGGCTAAATAATGCATGGTCTAAAATTCTCAAAAAAATGTGGACCATGCTTTCTGCCAGGAAAGTACATGGCCTCTTTATACGTGTGTAATTCCGACCTTGTCCAGGGGATTGCTAAGCTTCTCTCCTTTCATACTACACACGTGGCTCGAGCTCATTTGAAAATTATATAAACCATACACAAAGTAGACTTATTTACAGAAGCTGAACCCTTTATGGATGAAAGTATAGTAAGAAATTGGGCTCATTGAAATCTACATAATCATCATTGCTGAAAAAATGATGTGCTTTTACAAATAGATTTGCATTCACATGGTTAAATTGATGTAAGTTAAACTAATTGCTTGACATATTGCAGAGAATCCTCTGTATGCAAGTAGCTCCACTCGACTGACTGGTTTATATAGGCTGCTGTAGATGGCAGGGTCTTCGACTTCCTACGAGATCAATCCGAAGCGTCGGTCTGGTGAAAGTCTTCTGCTGCTGAACCATCTCATTGCTCTACTTTCCCAGATCCCAGATCCGGTGCGGTGGAAGCTGAAATCTACTAATGATACTGTTGTTTACACCTAACAAAATATCTAACTTGCGTTTAGATATCAAATATCAAATTTAATGTTTTCTAAAAGCGAATTTTAAAGCCCAACATAATCCTTGCAGCTCAGCTCAGAGCTTTGGCGAAACACAAAAAATATGCGTTGCGGACGTTGATTCGCTTCGCACTGTATTTAGCGTCGCCATTTCTGTCTGTTTCGACTTTATATATAAACATGATAATTTCACAAATGTTTATTACGAGATTTTCCCATTACCACTTCCCAAATTAAAGATCAGTACAAAGAGTTAATTATTAAATAACATTTAGTTTTGATTTAGCTAAATCTTGTTCAAACTGTTCCTGGTCTTAAGTCTTAACCACTAATTCTCAAAATAGATTGAATCTTAAATACATACATATATAAAGTTAGGCTGAGAGCTGCGCTACGCTAACGTACCTACTCAAAATATATACATGTGTGCACCTGTTTTTTCATTTCATCTGCTGGCAACATAGCTGATCTGAAGTAATATAAACAACCGTTAGTAGCTACCGTGGAATATTGATTTGGTGTATAGCAACGTAAGAACATACAGAGGCACACGGCACACACCAAAACTGCAATTTAAGTAGAAATATATTATTTTCTACGTGTGGCGCGGGTGCTGAAGAAAACTCCAAATCCAGGAAATCAATACAGCGAATGATTTGGGCTCCAGAGACTGTATACTAGGGAATCCATTTACAAGTGCTAATTATAAAAGTTCAATAGGCATAGGCGGAGACTCAATTCAATGAGCGTTTTTAATTAATATTCCACTTCAAGAAGAAATATTGCATCTTTGTCGGTGCAGTGTTCAAGATCAGGATTCAGGTCATGTTCGGAACGGAATAGAGTTTCATTGATAAGCTCCAGAAGATTACGGCGTGGGTGTATCAAGAAAAGCTGCCGCATCGATCGGTTTGTCTGAACAGGGCTCCATTGCACTGAGACGTGTATCATTGAATGCCCGCAAGTGAATCTGTTAAAACAACGTAGAAGCTGACTACTATTCCGAAGGCTTGAAGCTTGATTTTAAAATTTTAGAGCAAACACAGGACTCACCACAATATGCATATTAACTTCATCACTTCGACTGAGGTAGGGAAAGTTCCCACCCGTCTTCAAATGTGCCATTTTGGCATGAGAGTAGTTTTTGTACATGTCTTCTCGAGCCTGACTCGACAGCGCCGCTTCGTCAAATACATCAATCAGTGTTATTTTGACATTGCGTAGTTATTTTGACATTGCGTAATTTGAATGTGTCGACGTAATTGTTAACACAGTTAATTGTAAGGCGGGAGGCGATATCCTGTTGTGTCAGAATATCCAACTGGAACAAAAACTCAAGGTAAGAAAATTTGACTGATTGCACGTTCAAAAGCTCCAAAATCAGGCATCCATCACTAAGTATTATATACTACACAAATACACTCTATAGCTCTAAAAAAGAATACTAAAATGTGTGCTCACACGTTCAGTCATGAAATCTATAGCTTGAGCAATGGACAAATCACTTCGATCGGACGACAAATTCCCAATTATCATCTTTTTTAGAACGACGGAGGGCAGCATCCAAAACCTATTTAGATTTCATTGAAATGTTTGAGTGGTGCATAAAGTAAAACCTAATTGAAGCGTGCAGAACTCGCTCATATTTACTCGTCTTGAAAGGAAAAGGAGCGCTTCTTCTTCGTATTGACAGAAGAAAATGGAACGGGCTTTGAGCGGAAAAGGAAGGAAATGAAATAAAAGAACCTTCGAGCTTTGAATCTTTTGAGCGGTGCGGTGGCAGAAGAACTAATTGAAATTGGAAAGGATTATGGGATTAAAGAGAAAGGCACTTACACCATGGCCGATTCGTTTAAGTTGAAGATGGATGTGTCCATAAAGGAATTGCACAGAATCAAAGAAGCCACTCGGGAGTACTGGGCCGTGTACTCAGCAAACTTCTGAGCCAAATAACCTCCTGACAACAAAATAATATTCCAACAAGTCAGCTTAATCACCGAACTTGGAAACAAATAGAACGCCAATAGCTTGAACTAGTAGTGTAAGTTCTACTAAAAGTTCCGGGCTGCAATGGAGTGAGCGTGAGAAATCGACTGACCGAGAGACGCGCCGAATAAATGAACTTTATCAATATCCAAATGGTCCAGCAGCTTTTTGAATCCTTCACACCAGTCCGCAACAGACCAGTAAACGGAAGACTCGACCTAATACAAATTTTTATTTGAATGCAATTTAAGCATAATAGGTTGGTCTAATGTTCTGAACTCACTGAAATAACTCTGATTCCGCGTGCACTCAGAGCTAGGACTTGGCGATAAAACACGTCCGCAGTTCCAATGACAGGAGCCAGGCAGACAAGCGGCGTTCTCACACTTCTAGGACCAGCATCATAGAGTTTCCAAATCTATGTAATTATTCAAAGAAGTCCTTGGAATGATGATCAACATTCCGCGGAAGGCTGAGCAAGCCGCATAGAAGGAGTCATTAGTTTGTCGAGGCGAAAGGCGAAGTCCTTGTATTAGGAGTTTGGAAGACAGGAGCGAGGAGGAGCGGCAGCGGGTTGAAGTACATGAAGCAATAAAAGGGAATTGGTTCGTGACTTACTCCACTTACTTTGGTAGAACCCGGGTCCACAGCAACTTTTCGGAGAGGCACTGTACTCCGGAAGCTCTGATACTCTTCAGAAAGAGAGAAATCACTCGAGAAATTCATGGTGAAATCCAACGAGTCGGATTCGAATGAGGAGTAATCTGATGTTGAACTGCTCTGCCCTCCAGAACTTGGACCATTTAATAGAACATTATCTCCGTCCGAGCCACTGGTCTCGTCGTTGGAAAAGTCCGTACTTCCCGTTTCCGGAATTGTTCTCAGCCGCCTTCCACTCAAACTCCGGTACGCTGTCTTGTACCTGCACACAACACAAAATACCCAAGACGCACGTTTAGAAATAAGTAATGGCAGTTGTTCTCTCGAAGACAATATAATATAAACCTTCCACGGCCCTACAAATGTAAGAGGATGCTGCTATGACCAATAAAAATAACTGTTTCCAGTAACTTGATGACAGCAAAACATGGAATGAATTTCAAATTTATTCCTTTAAAAATGTTGCCAACATTGTCATAAGTAAAATGAACAAGGATTTACATTTTTAATGCAGCAAACACTTTTGCTGAACTTTCAAATTTTCTTCCAAAGAGACTACGGTGGAGCAAGAGCGAGGCTCATTGTGGCAAGTCTAACACCACCGTCCTACTTTGACAAAATAGAATGCCAACTGTTTTAAACGAATGCGTAGCTGCTTTCTTTTAATAAAATAGAAGGTAAATCCAGGTTCAGGTGTAGTTTAATACTGCGAAAGTAAACTGGCAATTTCGAGATAGATTAGATAGTTGGGTACCTAAGCAATAGGCAGACTTGAGACTGCGGCTTGACATTGCGTGTTTTCAATTCCTTCCGTATTTCTGGGCGAGATCAAGGCTCTCATGAATAACTAACTAGGAAAAATAACAGGAAATTGCACACGAACTAACACTCCTGTTGTGTGTCACCTAGGTTTTTCTTCAGGAGTCTATTTTATTCATATTAAGTGTGCTTATAAAACGGACGTTTCTCTACACACAACCCAAGTTCTTTTCTTAAGCTAAAATATATATTTTCCTGTAAATGATAAAAACAACTGTCAAGGTCCTACGACATTTTCAGTATTCTGAAAGTTGGGCAGCTACAAATAGCCATAAGCATAGGTAATATGCGTGATGGGATTGACAATAAAAACAAAATTTATTGTGACTAAAATGGCGGCTCACGGTGTTGCGCGCTATAGAGATAAACTGACTGCTAATTAAATAAAAAAAAGTAATTGATTGACTGAGACACAAATTACAAAACAAAACATGTATAAATAGTAAATGGCTTGGAGCGAGGCACAGCAACTGACCACTATTTTCTGTCTGGACTTTTCGAGTATGCCACTTCAATTAATGAGAATACGGGTTTGCTTTCTCTTCTCACCCCCCTTGCTCACCAATGGCATGTGTGCATTTGAAAACAAATTTGTTTTCACCAAACCACGAACCGCATAAAATCAGAATTTTTCGTTCTCTTCCTTTACCAGCTTCGAAAGTACAAGGCCGTGTGGCGAGTGGCGAGAGGTCAATCCGTAGCCAGAGATTCTATGTATATGGCTCAGAGACCATTCAATAAATTAGCGCTTAGCTGATTCAGATCCAGATAGATAGAACTAATTTGGCGGAATCGGCCTAATAATTAATGCCTTTATGTGAAACATCGTCGGAATACTACTAGCTTATCGATGCAGAAGCATCCTGGACCGCTGAGTCTATCCAGATACATTGGTTTTTGCATTTGCCGAAAGGATACCCGTGCCCGTACCCCCAGACACGACACAAACACAAGTAATCAAATCGGTCGAGAGCGTCCCTACGGTTCAATGACTGCAAGCTCTGAATATTAGAATAGGGTTAATGGGCTTCCTGTTGTCAAAGTCAAAAGTATACAATTTCCGTGTTCCTAGTTGTCAGTTGTGGTAACAGCAGATAGCAGAGCAGCCAAAAAAGTCAACTGATCTGACTTATAATTTAAAAGATCAAATTAAAACTAGAACATAGTCTGTGACGTATGAAGCCCGTTTCAATTTCAGGCGGGCACTAATATTACAGAAATCTAGGCCGGCCGTGACGCAGTTCAACTTCAATTGAAAGCTCAACATTATCCTAACCTAGCTATAATGAAGCCAAACTAGCTATGAAGAAACCAAAAAAATGAAGTCCAATGCAATAATGGCAAAATATTTCAAACAATTACGCGACTAAATTCAATCTACCCAATTGGATCATTTTCCATTTCCAATCATTTAGTTAGACTACGAAATAGGTAGAAATTGGATTTAGTATTGCAGCTAGTTCGTCTGAGGAATGGTAACTTGTTTCTTTTGAAATTCTATCCGAATCTTTGAATTCCGATACTGAGTGTAGGAATCGAAACATTACGGACAAATGCAACATTGATTTCAGGGACTACACCACAACCACACCGTCCAGTTTAATGAGAATTAGAACAATGTAACGGCGGGACAGAATTCTGAGTTTCCATTCCACTACCCCACCTCCAGCGGGCCAGAAGGCCAGGACATGAGAATGGCGTAAACCAGGCAGACTGCCAGCTTCTGCCAACCCTCTACTTCGCTGAACCCGGCATTTCTGCCAGTAGTGCTGGCTTTCGTCGACAACAAAGCCGGCTACTGGATAGGCAGGCAGGCTCGTTGTTTCCGTCCTGATTATCTCACACGCCGTCACATTAATGACAAATGACAGGCCAGGGATGTTGGCATGTGGAATTACGGAATGAAATATGTCTATCACCATCATTCAACCCTTCCAGCAACCACCAGCACGGACTCAGCTTTCCGGGTGAAATTCTACCCAGACTTCAAAGTTTTATCTGGCTCATACCGAGCCCACTTCTTCGGGCCTACTACTATACCGGAAGAAACGCATTGGATGGAACAAGAAGCCTGGATATTAGAAATTGAACTGAATTATGCCCGGCGAATTCGGCGGGAGAATAGTCATTCCTGTGTGCCGCGTCTGTGTCGCGTCACACACTTCTAATCATTTATTAATGTGCTTTCTCTCCTTTCCATTCGGATTAAGGTTATGGAAATGAGACTTACCTCTTGAATCCATCCGTCTCTAGTTCATGCTCCTACATAAGTTATGCGTTACCAGAAATTATAACAGACGACACGGGCGTATGGCGTACAGCACCGGATGTTTTCTTTCTTCCCTCGAGATGTCCGCGTCTGGGTATATAAAGCTGCTTTCAAAACTTTGGTCTTAGAATTGAACCGCTAAGGCAGAAGGATGATTATTAACGTCAGAAACAAATAATTACCTACAACGTATAATCCTTATGTATAGGTGTCTGCAGAAGAGTTGAAATTAAATGTTGACGAGTTTGAGTCAGCTGCTATGCCTATCTCCATCTCCCGTGTGATCCACGGCCGTGACTCTTCAGTGTGAGACTTGTCCTCCCTGTACCATTTAGATCGTGTTTCCTATTATTCACAGAGTGCAGCGTATTTCATTCAAGTCATTTACTCGCATCTCGCATTGTACAAGCTCCATACACACAGAGCTAAGCATAGGCATTACAAATTGTAATACAATTGTTGGGGATTATTGGGAAAATCTACATAGTAAACCAGTATACCGAGTAACAGAAGCGGATTAGCGAGTATTAGCTTTACTTTCGAAATTGGAAGTAGACGCTGATAATGGTATACATAGATGTCTATACATATTAGGATCTAATAAGTGTAGATTCGCTTTCTGGCGTTTAATTTCGATTCAGATTCATCCATCCTTCGCAAACTTTTACATATAGAGTAGAAGCCCTCAATGACACTACTCACTCTTCCAAAGTTCGAAAATGTCTTTCAACTTCCAACTCAACAGCTCTTCACGAGTTAGTTAGTAGTTCTTTCTTGGTGGATTTTGACTTTGAGTAGTCACTAGGCTAGAATTTAAAGCGAGTTCTCGGTTTGGCTTCGTTATCCATCATTTCATCCATTCCATCGAAATCCAACCACTACTTTTGACTTTAGTATTTGTACTGTAAGGTCGCTTTTATGAAACTTCTCAGTCCCTAATCCTGCAGCAGCAGGTACACGGAAAACTTTAATACTTACACAAGGGTAGACCAGACTACGCTTTGTGTGGTGGTTGGTCCTAGCTAGGCTTATGCTTCGTGTTTCGCTTTTCGTCTAACTGGAAGGGATTTAAAGCAATAATAGAGCTCCAGCTCCCTAAGAGAGTTCAGCCTCAGCGTATTTATTTCGAAATCCTTGTCGTATTGGATTACCAATTATTGTTATCGGATGTCAAGCCAAAATATTATGCCGCAGAATTTCAAAGATGAAGGATGACGCCATTAGGCGCATCCCGTATGTATGTGCTCGTGGTCATATGTTCCATGTTCCGTGCTTTCTCCAGGAACTCGAATGCTTTCTCGCGTGCTTGCATTCGCACACATACCTAGGCCACGTAAGCTTTGATGAACCTCGTAGGATTTGAAGCTGAAGCCTCAGCTCATTAGCTGATTCCAGGTAAATTAAAATTTAGAGAAGTAGGCATGGCGAGGCAAGGTAGCTCCGTCATATAATTACCCTGGGATCAAGCACACTGTAATTGACTTGGCTTGACAAAGTTTTTGAAGAAGAAACTCTTACCAAGTCAGTTACATCCATGCTTGAATAAATGGTTCATTAGACTTTTATTATTCGAATCTACAGTTGATGCTGCTTACGCATAGTAAACTTTCCGCTTGCATTAACAAGAGCCAGAGTCAGTGTGATGGAGGTCTAAACATGTGCTCTCTGCTAGTTGTATTACATAGAACCCAGCAGCCACCAGCTACCAGGAACCAGAACTACCAGCTAGCAGTACTACCTTTACCAAGTACATTACCGAAGCGAAGTCATAATGTGCAAGGAAAACAGAAAACCAGAACGTCAACGCCAAACGCCCTTAATTATGTTGTTTTCTGTTCGTTACTGTTATAAAACATGAAACAGAAATGCAGTGAGGTTCCAAACTGAAAATGATGCTTTTCTGTCTGTCTTCTTCTGAGGCATGAGATTCCAAGCAGATATTATTTTAGGTCTAAAGTATGAAAAGATTTTCCCTTTCCTGTCCACAATTCATTCATATTTAAAAAGTGAAGAGGTGACAGAGAAGAAAATACTGCACACCCGAGTCTGGAACTGACGTTTTTCTCTTGTGAATGGGATCACGCGGATTATTTATATGACAGACATGCCAGCAAGCGGAGAAACACCAGAACCCATTCTACGAACCGCAATTCCATTCCCGAGTTCATCTTCAAACTCACATTCCGGAATAAAAGAAGCAATTACACTCAGGCCAGAATGGGAAATGTCAGAACAGGAGCCAGAGCACTTACATACTTAATGTGCAAATTATAATTTCATTTAAACTTCATGGACTGGCAAAATTGAACTTGAGATTTAATGTACATAGTAGTGACTTGATGAATAGAAGCAGAAGTAATTGTTGGTGAGTTTTTGCGATCCACATACATGATTGAATCAGAAGTATAGGGTTTCATCGGGACAGCGTTTCATAGATTACATAATGTCATTATATAATGGGTCTGTTCTGTGCGGTGTAGCGGGGTTTCGGGTTAGGTGAAAGCCTTGTCGTTGACGCTTGTCAGGAAGAATCAGGAATGTGAAAGGTAGGTCTCATTCAGAATGACTTGAGTGCTTGTGGATGAGCGTAATGGTGTTGGACGGGTGGTGAGCGGAGATTGGGGGTCGTGGTACTGGGGCAGGATGATGATGGGACTAGAGCATAATTGTCGTGATGATGAGAA
The DNA here is from genome assembly GCA_009869905.1 of Ceratophysella communis. NCBI lineage: Eukaryota > Metazoa > Arthropoda > Collembola > Poduromorpha > Hypogastruridae > Ceratophysella > Ceratophysella communis. The sequence continues at coordinate 9,380 of VNWX01001243.1, forward strand.
GGGTCGTCCCAGTGCCCCATTCTATTGTCCTCCGCTGCACAAGGCCGCATTCAGTATTCATACTTACTCTCCGCAGCTCCTTTCTCCACTTTCTCCATTGCCTCTCCTCACTAATTCACAGCCGCTTTCTCTTCTTCTTCTCTCTTACCCATTGTCTTTTTTCTGCAAAACCACTCAAGAAAACATCTTCAATTCAGTAGTCTATCCAGAGCAAACCAGCATGGAGTTTTTCAGAATTTCAAATATCAATACGAGAGTTTGGAAATGTAATTTCTCCGTAGAGCTAAAGAATTAGCGCTCCATCAATGACACGTTTGCATCCATCACAGAAAGCATAATGCTATTGAAGATTGAATAATAAAGATAATGTTGACAACACCCAGCACAAACACGCTACAAAGGTCTACTTAATTTTCCAGGCAATACTTTGTTTTGTGTATGCTGAGCAATGAATGACAGGTTTGAATGGAAAATATGCTGAAATTCATTAAGAAAAGAGAAAGCAATGACGCATTTCGGAAGTAAGTCGGTGAGGGTAAAGGTGTTGCTTTGTGTCTTGTCTTGGGAAATCAACTCCTCCTATCAGCGATTCTTCTCTATTTATAGAATACACAGATTTCTTCTTTTCATCCCATTCTAAGGAGAAAACTGCTTTGTTACCATTTAGGATTCTGCATAATGGAATTGGAGACGAAGTAGGCAATCAACAATTCCGATTCGACACACTTTGATAGAGATCTTTGAAAAAATGTGCATATTAATATTGCAGAAAACTTTTCGATTTCAGTAAGCAGATAGTGCAAAATGCAATGTAATGTAATAAAGCAAACAGTTTCAAGGGTCTGTAAAAATTAATCTCACTTCCTATTATACTGTACTTGGCTTAGTTGTGCTTGAATATTCATCCAGCAAAATTAATTATTCTAAATGAATCAAGTTGTATACGATGAAACAGTCTCAGATAAGAGAAATTGATGTTATGATAAGTTCAACTATACACAAGCTTCAAGGCCTGTCGGGCTGTTAAGGTCAATAAATTTATTTCTATTCAACCAATTCATCCTTCACGAATCACTGAAAATAGCATCGTATCTTCAAAGAAAAGGTGTCCATTTACAAGGAACTTGAGTCTAGTAAGCAGAGAAAGAAATAAACCGAATGACACTGAGAATCCCAGGAGAGCATAAAGAGTCAAAATTAGAGGGAATTGAAAGGGATGACGGTGTTCGAAGACTCTGGAATTGGATTTTAGTTAGTCCTCAGTGGCTCACTTACCGCCGAGAATGATCATGTGCATGGACTGAGCTAGAATGAAATCTAGGAGCTAATATTATTTCAGAATGGAGCCTAGAAAAACAGGCTCAATTGATCCAAAGAAGTCGAGAGAATATCGGATTCAATTTGAGTTCAACCGGGGCATCTAAGCGTTACACAGATATTTCCAATAACTCCCATGGCTGTGGAAAGGTAGGCTCGGCCGAGATTTAAATTCGGAGTTTCAAGTATGTAGGTAGCGGGCACAAGCCGTCAATTTTAATGCGAAGGATATCCCCTCGACGACTAGGAGGGAGTTGAGCCTAGAAGCAGTTTCAGAAGAAATTGTGGGCATAAATCTGGGCTCGCCTGTTGGCTCAGGGCTCAGACCATATATCTGTAATGGACGAGACTATACGAGTCTGATCTTGAGTGGTATTGTAGTGTTATTGAATTAGCGGGTCTCGTTTCAAGTTCTTCCTCAAGTTATTTCTGTTAAGAGGAGAAAAGGAGCGGAGTGGATGAGGGAGAAATTAATTCAAGAGCAAGATGCAAATTACAAATAATTAAGTGAGAGAAGAGAAAGCTCCGAGGCGTTGTGGGCCTGAAAGGAAAGTTGAGGAAAAGACAAAGTAAAAGAGTCTCAGGCAAAAATAAAGTGAGGAAAAAGTTGGAAAGGCTAATTAGTACTATTGATCCAGGGCTCGCACCAATATTATTTGTAGGTACAGAGTCGCTACCCGGCAGGCCCATGACATAATGCTCCTCCACGTCACCGCACATGAACTATATATAGAATGCTCCTACTTATTAAACTTCACTAATGCTCTGCGTCTCCTGTCTTTCTGAGTGAGAGGATCTCACAGGACTTACCACTAAGGGCGCGGTTAATAATTTACACAATCACTCTTCGTTTAAGTCTATTTCTCACCTTCCAGAGCTCTTAGACACGGACTGGAAAGAAGAGCCGTTTGACAGCCTACATTTCAATTAATCCGCTACCCACCTTCCTCCGCAGCAGGAGTAGAGAGCAGAGGCCGGAGCAGAAGAGGCAGGTGGTCGGCTGCCTGAATGAGTTGAAGTCCCGCTAATCCACTGTGTCAGGAATGAAGGGATCATGGAGAAAGCGGAGGATGCCACTCACTCTTCTCTTAGCCAGAAAACTCCAGTTCGTCTCTCTCCTGTACGCCTTCCAATTCCATGTGAAAGGACGGAGAGAAAGCAGCCCTGAGGCACGCACCCAAACTCGGAGTAGAATTGATCACCTTATACAGGAAAACGCAAATAGCTCATAGCTCATGAGCCAGGATGATGATAGCCAAGATCACTCTTTATCAGCTCCTAGCTTCTTCTCGTAATTAAACAATCCTTCTTAGGAAAATTGATTTTCTGTTCCGCCCCTTCTCGCCCCATGTGGCTCTCCCATTAAACCGTAGACATAAAATAATACTAACATCTCATCATGAACACATGCGGGATGTGTTTAATTAATTTCTCCTCCCCGTTATCCACAACAGACACTACATTCAAGGCATATGTACACTGTGAATGAGTTGAGTGGCTTCTGCTCCAGAGAAATCCATTGTCGTGAACACCCATAAAACTTTCAGTTTTGAGCTCAAGCACGGCCGCCTGTGAGCTCATTAATTCACTTTTAACTTTCATAGTCCTTAATGCTATCAGGCTATCGAAAGGAGTTAAACTTTAGTTTTAATGGGTTAAGGCATAGTCCATAGCTTCCACTTGTAATCACTATCACTTGAGCCAAAGAGGCGTCCTTTTAGTCGCTCACACAAGGGAGTTCCAGTTGAAATTGGAACGAGAGACGTTCTGACGAGTTTCTGAAGAGGCCAAGAGGAAAATTATAGGAATGAGATTATGTAGACCAAAGAGCTGAAAGAATAACGTCTATGGAACCGACATGGAATTTAATGAAAAGATCATAAAGTAGGCAGAGGGCGATTTCAGGTTTTCCAGTCACATCACATTCGTTTTCGTTCGCAATGTTGTAGAAGTCACCGGGAGGGAAAAGGTATAATCTCCGACGCTGGGCCCCACAACGAAGTTGTAAACGGATTTGAGGCATGAAAGAAAATCTATTTTTTTCTTCAAAAGTTCTCTTTGTTGGAGTGAGGCGGATCTTACGGGAAGTGTAGTGCGGGGCTGGAAGAAGAGGTAACTGAGGAAGAATTATATGGGAGATGCTATCTGTGCATGGGTTCAGTCACATCTCGGTCGAACTCCGGTGAGGACCAACTGGCCTGGCAGAGGTAAGCGAAAGGAGAACGCGGCCTCCACACATCACTCCAGCCCATTTCGTGTTTTCCATCCGCTTTCTCCGCTGCCCTCCTTTCTCCAGTCACTCGCATTCCGGCGCCCAGAAGCCACACAGCCACCCAACTCATCTCAGGCCGGAATAGTCCAGTCAGACGGAGTGCTTACCAGTGCTTACTCCTGGAAAAGAGGCAGTCGGACTACAATGGGAACAGCTAGAGCCCTGCCCAAACCAATTGTGGACGTGCGAGATTAAGACGACGGGATTTAGAGAGGACGTCACCCCGTCCTTTCCATGGCACGGACTCCGACACTAGGCCGCTGTGACAACTGACAGGTTAGTTTGTTCCGCGGGTTCATCAGGACCTGAGCCAAGGATTCAGCGCTCGAGGAAGGTAGGAGCAAGGGAGTCTTTGAAGAAGCTCAGCTCTATCAGCTCCGACATTGAGTTCAGTTCTGTCAGGCAGAGCAGATTTTAAATTGGTTTGTCGCACGGAGAGCGCCGCATGCTGTGAACTCATTTTCTGGATATGAGAATCGGAATGGCAGATCGAGGATACTCTGAAATTGGAAAACCTGAGATGAGCCTGAATGTCCTTCCTACTGGAAACAGGCGTGCTTTCTAGCTAGAAGGAGCTGAGCCAGAATCAGAATCCAATTAGTGGTATTAGACAGGCTAAAGTCAATTGAGGCAGCTTCTCGTCAATGGGGTTGTTTTGTAGCCACTTACGAAACGTCAAGCTCGCAGTACTGAGCACAATGTAGGCTCTAATTTGAACGGCCAACAAATAAGCCTGTTTCCCGAAGAGTGCCCACATGACCCTTGGGAAGTGGAAAGTCAGTAGTGCCTCGTCCGTCAGATTCTCTACAACTTGTAATTACTTGTCCGTCGGACTTTTCTGCTTTACACGGATGTACTTAAAAAGCTCATGGGATTAGAGAAGGCCTTAATTCATTAGCACAAAGTTTTAAACGAATACCCAGAACTACAGGTTTTCTACTCTTCACTCATTCCAAAATCCGTAAATTTAACGAACTTAAATTGCTACCCTACAAGTTATGAGGCTCAGCCGATTATCTATACTACTCTGCTGAAGCGGAAAATAGAACTAAAACTGTTTCTCAGTATACCCCACCCCTTTCATGTCTAACTTTGTCCGTTCGAGACTTTTAGACGAGTATAGGAGAAAGTCGGATTTTCAGGTTATTCAGGCGCACATTATTCAGTCAGACAGCTACTACCGCCGCGCGTATGCATTAGGATAATTGGGCAAAATGTTTCAGCCACAAGCATGGAATTTGTTGTACATAAATATTCTAAATACACAAGGCTGGGACTGAGACCACAATATGGAAAAGTTCTCATGCTACATACACGGTAGCGTAGGTATATCCAGGTGTGTACAGCCGGAGTTCATCCAGATGGACTTTTAAAACAATAAGCCTGTTTAGGTGGGGCAATGTCCTGATGTAGAATGGAAATGCTAAAGAGAAAGTCAGATTTCTCCACAGGGAGTTGTTTATGGACTTGGTCCGTTAACACACCCTCCGAAAGAAAATACACCTTCGCGTGTTTGCTAATAAATCACGGCAAATACGGCAAAGCTTATTAGATGTATTATGAAACCAGTACAGCGCCATGACGAGCATGACGTGAAGAAAACCTCTTACTTTGTAGCTGATCGATCGTAAACCTTTTTCAGGACCAATCCCCTCGGGTTCTTGGCCTAGCATTGGTCAAAACCGAAGTGGTTTCCAAGAATGAGTCTGTACAGTAATGACATAAACAAGACGCTTGAAGCACTCGGAAGCATCCACTCCAGTTCCACCGAGTTCAGAGCAACTGCCGGAAGAGACTGGTCAGTTCAAGCAGCGTTCGTGGAAGGATCTCACCTGTGGGCATTACTCGTGACAGGCTATATCCTCGTCATGTGTGTCGGTGTGGTTGGCAACGTTTTTCTGCTCGCTGCCCTCTGCGGAACTGGAAGCCGCTCAAGATCCCTACCTGTCCGAAATCACTTGATGGTCAACTTGGCAGCGGCCGACTTGCTCGTGACAGCGTTCTGTGTGCCTATTTCCGCTTGTGCAGCAGCCTCTCATGCCTGTTGGTAAGGAAGGACTACGATTTCTATTCTGTAGACGATAAGTGCTAATGGTAAGTACCTAAAGCATATTTGAGCTTCAACTTTCTCCCTCAGAGAAGGACGCACGGCAAACAAGGTATGTGCGCTAGTAGGGCTTTCCATAAATTCATCTGCCTCTACAACTGGTTGCTCGGGTCTCTGTTATGTGGGGATGGGGATTAGCTGAGCACAAAAGAAAGGCTCTTATTAGAAAATACCCGGTCGGTTTGGCTCCTTCTTCGTCTGCTTGAGCGTATTTGCTCAGCTCACTTAAACTTTATCTCGTCCTCGGATTCAGGGAAGCATTATGCCCTCCTTCTTCCTTACTTTCGCACGTAACATATTTGTATATATAGAGTGTCTACCACGAGAAACGACCTGGACTTAGATTTTACGTTTTCCTTATTCCCTGCCGAATTACCGGATGCACACCTCTCAGTTCAATGACATGAGACACCCGTCCTACATAATTACGGGCAGAAATTGTAGAAAATAAGCGTTATTTTTAACAAATGGTTAGTTTATGAGTTTGCCTGGTAGAATATAAGGAGGACAGCGTATTCACTAATATTCTACTTCTTTGTTGGAAGGCCGAGCTTTATGGTCTCATGGATGTGCCAAATTGGTCCCCTTCTGCAACGGACGCCAGTAGCAGCGAGCACACTCTCTCTCGCCCTATTATCTTTAGATCGATGGGCCGCGTTGCGACATCCCAGATTTGCTCAAAGGTAAGCTAGTATTGCATTGAGGAGTACACCTTAGGGAACGTCGTAGCCACATAAGACGCTCACAATCACAACTAACTGTATACAGCTTTGCTGTACTTAATAGTGAAATTATCACCACATATCTGTGTTGTTCTAGATTTCGTGAGAAACGCTTCGTTGTGCTGTCCATGATTAGCATTTGGATTTTAGCAAGCTTG
>VNWX01001244.1:0-15945 GCA_009869905.1 Ceratophysella communis
TAGGATTTCATATTACGTTGTGTTTGCAGTAATTCCAGTGTACTGGAGACTTAGTCTACGAGGCTTATTAAAATTTTAATTTACTGACGAATCAACTAAATACACTATCCCATTCAATATCATCAAAGATAATCAAAATGGGAGATTCAAATAGTGAATATGAAGCTGAAATTGTAAATTTATTACTTTTACTGTTAAATTTGTTCTACTTTGTGTCAAAATGCAATTAAAATTCTTGAAAGCTCGATACTGTTACGAAAAATCAACCTAACGCTGAATTAGACTCGACTTTCCCACCGACAGTAACATACGAGAGAAAGAGAAATTTGAGAGAAAATAGATCTGAGTCCAGGAGAAACATTTTTAGAATTTGACCTACAGTCCACGAGTGTCGTGCTCTCAGGACGTATATATACGGTCGCAGTCTCCAAAGGGTTAAGGAAGATTATTACGATTGAGATTCATCAAGTACAACAGTTAACAGATGGCGTCTTACTCGAACGTCTCAATAACGCTGTCGGAAAGGTCACTGGCAGTTTTGTACAATAGAGAATCGTCGCTTTCCTCGTTCCCCGAACTCTCACTCTTCCGTCCTTTCAACTTCGGTTTGAGAGAATTCTCGTTCGGCAGACGCACGGAATGTGCTCTCGTGATTGGAATTTTATGAGCTTCTGAAATTCCCTGTTTTGGACTGGGTAGCTTCGGTGGCAAAATCTTCTTCACACTTTGACGAGTAACCCGAGTTTGTTCTGGCTTGAGTAGTGTTGCCTTTCCTTTAGCTGGGATCGGGATAACCGATTTCTTCGCCTATTGATGTCAGCGTTAAAAAACACCCGATAAGATACGCACGCGCACGACATGAAACTTAAAAAATGTAATTTAATTTACAAATGAATACTTACGTTTGAAATGTCACCAAGCGCACAGCGCTTGACTTCTTGACCCGGGGATGAATCCGCCTTCCGTTTGGAATTCTTGTTTCCATTTCCATTGTTCTGAACATTCATGGCGTTGCTTGCAGAAATACCGAATGGGATTCGTTTCATTTTGATTTCAGATAAATTACACGCACTACAAAAAGTTATCAAGAAGAATTATTTTAGTTAATGCAAAATATTATCGATATCCGATATCGACGTATCATTTCATTAAGTTGTCGATAATGTTCAGGAGAAAATATTAAGTTTAGACCTTGCAGAACTGAACACTAAACGCCGCTATTTGGTCACCTCATAAAACAGTGATAGTGATAGGTATATGATTGACTAGCTCTACCTCTACACAATTGCTGACGCTGACTGTCGACTCAATCAGTGATCTGTAACGAAAAACCACCAGTGTGTAGTGTATGACTGTATAAGCAAGTGAGAAATGAGATCTCAATAGGCTTTAGCATTTTCTATCAACCTTTCACCGTGTTCAATTTTAATAATTCTAAAAATAGTCTGCCCAGCCTTCAGCTTTAAATATATTTGGTTGATTCCATATTCGATAGCACCGTCGACCGTCCACAGCGCTCACATGTGATGTCACAGGTAGCAATAGTAAACTAAGTCAGTTCTATTTTATTTAGTAATTCAGTCACATTCCCACGCACGGGCTGACAGAAGACTTATGATATGAGCCTATCTATTCGGAATTCAATCCAGTTCAAATTCCCATAAACTAAACCCAAATCCCAAATCTAAGGTTGGTCGAATCGAAGGCAAGAACAGGTAGGCGAAGCAAAGCAACCCAAAAAAACCTACGAAGAAAGAACTCCAGTTGAAACTGTAATAAAATGCAACATAATAGAATAGAATTCAACAAGGCCCTTCACGACAACCCTCGACAGGAGCAAAGCGAGCGCTTCGAATTAACGAATTCCATTTTTTTTTAGATTCACAAGTTTGGAAGCCACGACTTTACTTTCCCTGTCATTTTGTTTGGCCCGTATGGTTTGGTAAGGAAATGGGAATTATCCTCATCCCTTGTGTCCCTAAGTCTTCCTAGTCTGGCCCAAGAGGGTTCGGCTCGGTATCATTTGCCAGTAGCGACGTATACCATTCCTGGAAGAAAGGTTGACAGGAAGGCAGGGGCGAAACACGGATAATCTAAGCAGAAGAGAACAGGCATGCTGGGAACTGATCCTGGATCCTGAGAATGCTCCAAATAAGCTAAAGTTAAGCTGAGGGTTCGAGTTGAATGAAAGAATGAATTAACGAGTTAGAACAAAAAAGGAGGAAAAGAAAGGTCTCCGATCTTGAGCGAGGTGATACAAAAACCCGGGGGTGCGGTGTTCGAGCTGGAGCTGAAGAGGGTTGATTTAGACTTGTGTGTTTTTCTGTTCTACATTTCGCCATTTGAATGTAAAAACAACAGTTAAATCTACTCTCCATTGTTTCATGTTATGGAAATATGGAATGGATAAATAAACCAATTAATACTAATTAATTAGGAGGATTAAGCCAAATTTTTGGCTTTTAGGAATCCTAATCCTCACGGCGCTGTCAACCCAAATTATGGGGATGAATTATGAACTCATCACTCGAGAGATACAGGTTTAGGTACGTAGGGTTCACGGTGTAATTGTCTACCGTACCGTACGACTTACAGTATCGGTCAATGAACAACCTTTCCCTCTAAAGTAGAAGTAGGTACCAGACAGCAGACAAATACACGAAAATAATACCCTGCCCTGCAAGTGTTTTCGTTATCTTTTCGGGTACTTTTCAATGCATGAAATAAAATTTAAGGTTAGGTGCGGAATCGAAAATAGCTAAGCAGTAAGCAAACAACCAACAACATCCATTCTTATTCTTATCTTGTACTTAATCTTAATTTAACCAATATCACTGCGTTTTTTCTTCAGGAAAGGTCAATGAGTGCCATTAGCCGTTTCTATCGAATGTTGCCCACGACGCCGACTGTACAGGGTCCCACATATCACATTGCACCATATCCATTTTATACACGCCGAAGTCGTACAATATCGAGCAATATACCAAATTAAAGCTTATTTCAATGCGAATCTAACGGTACCATCCACGTTAAGATTCGTTAAAAAATAACCGCTGCACAGCGCAAAATAGAGATAGAAACGCGTGTTCAGCTTCTCGCCTCCTCGGAGCTAAACTTCTCTCGCTCGATCTCCTTTTCTAAGCGCTGCAGCTGTTACTCGTTCTGGTTTACGCCGTAGAAGAGTCATTTGTGAACGAATCTTAAAGCGGATGTACCGTTGGATCCGCAATGAACCCAACTTGAAATTGGTATCACATGTATTTTTTAAAATTTTGGAAACTATGCATCGGATTCTCTAAGCAGAAAATGCGTGTCTTTCTATGTTTTGCGCTGTGCAGCGGTTATTTGTAAGCCAATCGAAATAAGAATGGTACCATTAGATCTGCATTAAAATAAGCTTTAATTTGGTATATCACATGACCCTGTGCGCCATCGGGGTATACGAAATGCCAATGGTGCAATGTGATATGTGGGACCCTGTACACGGGTACGGGTATTCGATACTTACGATAAGAATGCTAACTACTATTCTAAAGATAAGCGGATAACTGATCATCCTAACTAAGCGGTGCGGTTTCCAGTTTCTACTGATGAATACAATGTATACAAATATGAAAGTTCACCGATCTCACCTTCCCCCACCAGAAACCAGAAGGGCTTAGAAGGCGTGATATATAGCTTAGCTGCACACTTGCCCTGACTGAAATTATCAAAAAGATGAATAGTTTCTCAAAATCAAAACTGTGCTAAACTAATACTTAATTGACTGACACTGGACACTGTATATACCTAGTACCTTCCGCTTTCGAGCTTTAACTGTTGCTCTTCTATTAAGTAGCAAAGATCAAGGTTGACAAATGGCAAAATGTACAGAACAACTGACGGCATTCCAAAATTCCCGGTAAAAAAACGGCCAGAAATTCGTGAGTTCGACAACCGCAAAAGATGGTGGTGGGTTCATTGCCCTGTCTCCATCTCCATAGCCTAAAAGTGTTCGGCTATTTCCCTCCAACTCCTGCATTTTATTGCGTTCTTGCTTGGTGCTTGGAGTGAAACCGTTAACATCATGACATTCATACAGCACAGGCAACAGGCGGAGAGGACAAAAACAAATGACAAGAACAAACCCGTGATCTACAAAAATTAATGCTGAGGGAAAAACAAGCGGCATGGCATCGGGCACGACGCACGACCATTAACTTAACCATGCATCAAGTTACTTGTGTATTGCTGCACTGTTGACTGTGAAGTGAAGTAAGGTCAAAGGTGATGTGGGTATCTGGTACGTGGTATGAATGACAAAAAGTCAGATGAAATGTCGATGCCAGGAACCAGGTAACAGGTGTTGGGTGTCTGGTACCACTAATGAAATGATATTTTGTCTTTGACTTATGCATGACTTATGAGATGACTTACATTACATTACCATTAGGCATTAGGTCGAATTTACGAATCTGCCATTATTGTCCCTGCCCCTTGTGCCCTGCCCTGATCTTAGCTATTAGGCAGGTCTCAGGTAAATACGAATTACTACGAAAAAACATGGACATGGACATGGACTCTTACCTGCTAGTTGACTGTGAATAGAAAAATCACTGTTGTGGGAGCTGGCCTCAATGGTCAACGGTCAACTCGACAATGAAAAGAGACGCTCTTCGGACCGGACGGCTAGTAAATTGAAAATGAAGAAAACTCTCCTTTCCGGCGTAGAACTGGAGATGTCCAAGATGAGGGCAGAGTTCACGGAAGAAGATGAGAGAAGCTTGAAGGCCGAATGAAGTTGAGTGTGAAGAATTTGGAAGAAATTTTGAGAAAATTGTGGTAAACTGTCGTCAAATCATGTCCGGCACACTCACTGGTCCACAACCAACTGATGAATGACGGCTTTCAGTGAGATTTCGGAACGCAAGCAAGGCAGCAGACGACAGCAAACAGCACAGCACAACAAAACCGTTCAACTTCAAAATCAACGTCCGTGCCGGCGATTGGCAGACGAGATACAGGGGGAGGAGCTAGAACTAAAACATGCCCGATTCTAATTAAAGGACTTTTACTAAGAAAACATGACAATAAATACGGCAGGTCACAAGGATCGCATTTGTTCTCTGCCAAAATGCGAAAGTGACATACCAAGAAAATCTGCCTTTAAAAACTGTACTGATCTAAGAGAAAGTACACAGTGTAAAATACGGCAAGGTAAGCGCGCAAAATGTCACAGCTTAAAGAAATACATTGACTCGAGGTCAATTGTACTCTGGCAAATTGAGCAGGTCGGTCGGCAAAGGGAAATTGGGCATTGGGTGACCACGAACACTCTAAATTACAATTATGAATAAATCAATGCAAACTATTGACTTAGCCTAACTCAGCGCTTAACTCACTTAACCGAAAACCAAACTAAGAATTCGGATTGAATTTGAGATTGAATTAACTGTGTTATATTGACGTAGAACACTTGGCCCTGCGCCTTCTGCCTGCAATCGGATTCGGTGTTTTCCATTTTCTCATGCCTATTGCCTGCCTTAATGAGCTCGCCCCATCTCTCTAAAAGAGATGAGTACAATTCAACCTCCTGGCAAAAAAAACTGGTTGCCGGACTCGGGACCCGTGAGAGATGGGAGATTTTTAGCCGAGTTGACTGCCCAATGCTCAATCAATCCCCATTTTTCATTTGTTACGTAACATTCAACAAATTGGTAAGTAATTTAAATCTAAATGTTTCAAGTTATAGTTAATAACAATTCAATCAACTTACATCTTGATTGTTGACCTGTACAGGGCACAGGGAGGCACGCACGGCGCGTCTGGCTGGAAGATCCGATGTCGGGCAGTCCAATGAAGTGACTGACAACGTCAAAACAAAAGATTAAAGTCAAAAGTCAAAGTGTAGTACACGCTTACAGCAAAAAGAAAAGTAATGCCAAAAATGGATTTGCTAATGCTTGACTTCGTTCAGCGTTGAAACTATTACCTTGGTAAGCTTCTACTCCTATTACAAATTGTCTCCGCTGAATTATGAATTAATTTACAAGTCAATTCATTTCAATTGTTACATACAATCCATCTGGCTAGTACATAGTACATAGTATGACCACCACCGGCAAATAGTTAAATTTCAGCTAAATTGTTGATAACGACACTCAAGTAGGGACGCAACAGGAGTTGTCAGTACGCAGTATGTGTTGCGTGCGGTGTACTATACATACATACAACGTAGTATGTAGTATGTGTTTACATTTGATCTGTAATTTTGTGAGTCTAATTTGCAAATTATTTATTACGCGCTTCAAATTGTGAATATTTGAGTAATTAATTACGTAAAGTGATGCGCGCGCACTATCTCGTCCTTCAAAACTAAATAGTGATTACATCTTCAACGACGTCCGTCCGACGTTTTAGCGAATTATTCACACAGCCAACACCTTAGCTCTCTTGGATGTTCCCATTCCTTACCGGAAACCAAAAACAAGTTTTGAAGAGTTTGGAAAACATCAATCTTTCCTTTTGCATGGGTGATCGATCAGTAGTGGATTCAGACTAAACTTGATCAAGACAAGAAGAACTTTCGTAATGCCTCTTTTGTCTACAGCTTTAAAAGTGTGAACGTCTTACATCTTAAAATGCCACAGCCCGTCTCTTATCCGGACATACTGGCCTGGTTTGCTGTAGTATTTAATAGTAAATAACGACGATTAATGTTGCTCAGATTTTTATTTCCAGTACCAGTACATTGTATCATCTATCACCTTCTCTTTCTTCCCTACTACTAGGCAAACTAACTGCTCTCAACTCGGAGTTGTAAGAATATCGGATACATTTAAGTGAAATCGACTTCACTGTGACTGAGCGAAAGATTAAGCCATGTCGGGACAACCAAAAAGCATCTTGAAGAATCGCCAGCCGCGAGATGAGAGAGAGGACAACAATCGATACGGACAAGGTTCTGGGAGGAATTTGATAAACTTGGACTATCCATCAGGATTTGAGGATCCCGGAGCTAACCTTGCTCCTTGGGAAAGTGTACTCTCTAAGCGGATGTCCGGAGGAGACGCGTTGATCGAAGATCTGGAAGGGTAATTTGATTATATGATTGGAGTCTTTGTTTTGGTTCTAAATATCCCAAACACATAGCTTATTGTCCCCTGATGATGCCCATGCTAGATATGAGAAAGGATGATCATGAGGTAATTGAATGCTGTCAAAATCCAAACTTAACATGAGTCCATACCTTATATACGATGAAAGATGACACAACCTGATTCTAAAACTACAAAAACAAAAGGACGAAGAATTGGGGCAATTTTGCAATACATTTCTAGCACGACCCCAGAATTTCCTAGGATGATTGGCAGTGGGCAGGCACACTTTGCTACTTTGCCGGACTACTGCGCGAATTGCGCAACGATATTTCTGTGATCGGTGCACAACTAATGGTTCCATGTGTTTTTCCATGTGCCCACGAAATTCTTTAATTCATTTTGGTACAGTTGAGCGTGTGAGACTACAAGTTGTGTGAATTTTATCGCTCGCAGATCGGATGTTAATTTACGCCAAAAGTTGAACGAGTTTATTGCACGTAAAGGAGATATGCTGTTCAGGCCTTTGGGATCAGACGAAATGCCTTTGAATAGTGACAAGGGAATCCTTCAGCAAACACAAGGTCAATTGAATTATTTGTAATTATAAATTGTGCTATTCAGCTTGGTGGGCACGTAATTTCAATCTAAATTGTAAAAATGGGAGATGGTGCATGCATAAACCATTAAATTAAAACATGGAATCTTTTAGATCATTATGGAGTGGTGCCTGCACTTGATCATTTTCTAAAATTGGATGCGTCGGAGCGGCGAAAACATTTTTTCAATGTAAGTTTTTCTATTTACCTTACTCCCCTGTGGTTTCAAAACATCGAATAAGGTTTGGAATCAGATTGTTATTTTTATTTAGACTGCTCAAACGGGAGATATTGTGATTGCCGAGCTGAGCTCAAAAACCTTGACCGGATTTCACTTTGAGTTACTCTGTATGGATGGTGGAAAAGGATTTTTCCTTGAAGATTTGTCCATCACAGCATTTTGTCCAATCGCCCAAGTAATCCCAGCGATAGACCCTAGGAATCCCAATAAAATATTTGGACCTGGAGATCTCGTTCGCTGTGAAATTCTCAAACTACAACCGTCATTGGAAAAGGTCGTACTGGGAATGAAGGGAAATACTCTTTCACCTGAGATGCGACACTCTGTACAACTTGGATTAATTTTTCAACCAGATCTACCACCTCAATTTTCGTATGTAAATCAATTATCCATGCGATTGTGTTATTCATGATTGATAACGCTTAAATTATTTTACAGAATTGTCGTCGCAGAGAGGAAAGTAAAGTCAACCCGTACTTACGAAGATTTGCTTACGGATAGCTTGGGGTTTCGGAATCCAAATAATATTGCACATTTGGCGTCACAGATGGGAATTCTGAGCAACAGAAATACTCTGATGACTGGATTGAGGTAATTCCTGATGTTTGAATGGCCATAAATTTGAATGTTTTCTGTTTGCAGAAATGGCTATTTACTGAAGTTTTTCTCGTTGTTCAGAGGAGTATTTCCAGAGAAAGAAATGGCATCAGAATTACGGAGGGTGCAAAATGGAAAATGGGCTCATGGAAGTGTTGCAGAAGGAATCCGGTATTTCAAGAGTGGGAATTTGACTGAAGCGTTCCAGTGCCTGAATAAAGCTCTGACAATTGACGAGGAGAACGTTGAAGGTCTTGTGGCTCGTGGGGCTTTGTGAGTTGACTTACTTAAAACGGCATTAAACTATTTGTTTAGAAATTGTGTAAGGATTCATATCAATAGATTCAGTATCCACAGTTGGAAAATCATGATAATAAATTTCGACATGAGAGGCTTGCTTGCATCCTAGCATACACTTTGTCTTACGCGGAGACGAAAGCTGAAAAACCGGAAATAAGGTTGTCTTCGCAAGTCACAATTCAAACCAATCTGAATAATTCAGTTAATGGATTGAGTTTTGTGCGAAATCACTTTTCAGTGCATAAAAATCCCAACTCATGTCTTACTGTCCTACAACCTTAGCATGTTTACTTCAATACTTCAATTTTACCACATATCTTCAGATTCAGGCTTTCTCCCAGCCATTTATTGTTTACTGTTTGGTTAATTGATTCGTCTAATACATTCTAATTAATTATTGCCTTCTGTTTTTCAGATACGCAAATAAAGGTGGATTTGACAAAGCAATTGAAGATTTTGAAAAAGCTCTGAAATACAATCCAAATCACTTCAACGCAAAGAAGTATCTTGCCGAGACGCTAGTAGCTCTTGCTCAACAGTAAGTAATATTTGTTTTCAAAAGCTGGGAGTACGCTTAGCGTTTGATTGATGATCGAACGTTGGAGCTCGGGGTAAATTTGTTATGATTTCTTATTCATAATTCCAGGCAAGAACAAGCTGGGAAGGTTGACGATGCCGTTACTTCATATGCCAAATGCTTGGCGATCCGACCAGACCATCCCGAAGCCAGAGATGCGGTTTTGTCTCTCTACACTCGAACGAATAAGATTGACCTTTCCTTGCTCAATACATTCTCTGCGGCAAAGACAATGGAGCTTAAAGATAAACTTAAAGGACTACTTCAAAGCGAGACTGGTGGGAATCCTAAAATGAAGTCCTCAACAGCAGCTGTCGGAAAACTCCCTGATGAAAAGCATGCAGATAAGGATAAGAAGAAAAAGAAAGATAGGAAATCCAAATCCAAACGAGATTCTTCAAGTACTGAAGATTCATCCTCTTCTTCTTCAAGTGAGTCCGATTCCGACTCGTCCTCTGACTCTGATTCCCGTTCCCATCGCAAGAAGAAACGTAAAAGCAAGAAGAAGAAAGACAAAAAGAGTCGACGAAGTGATGGAAAAAAAGAAAAGGTTCCAGTGAAAGCCAAAGAAGCATCCTTGAGTCCTTTTTCCAAACGTCTCGCAGAGACTTCTGCCGGAAGAGGAGGAGTGGATAGCATCCCTGGGCCTGAGATTAACCCGGCTTTTAACAATCCCACATTCAACGACTGGGGAAAGCATTTAGGGATTGGAAATCAGCCGTCTCCAGCAGTTGAGTCTGATCGAGATTCTAAGAGATCATCCCAAAAGAAGGAGAGTAAGAAATCAAAGAAACGTGAGAAAAAGAAAAAGAGGAGACACTCATCTGAATCCAGCAGCTCGGACTCGGACCATCATTCCAGATCCAAGGACAAGAAGCGAAAGAAAGGGTTAGAACTTAAAAATGTCTTGTGCAGTTCTTTCGTTACACTAATACTCGTCTATTTCTATTACATGAAACATGCTATTTTTTCTTCCGTTACAGAGAATCCAAAGTTAGCGAGTTGGGTGACTTGGAAGCGAAACTGAGCGCATATTTCTCAAAAGTAGAACAGGAAAAAATTGCAGAGTTGCTCCCTACACCGGTTCAAATACCAGTACCCGTACCGGTTCAAAAACCAATCATTCCACCTGAGCAACAAGAGGTTAAATTAACCTTGACACCTAATATGGGTGCATATCCATCTTTGCGAGAACGGGAACGGGAAAGACACCGTGAACCAATTGTCACGCGAATTGACATTCATCCTGCTAAAGATGAAGAACTTCGAGGGCGTGAACGGGAGAGGGAGCGAGAAAGAGATCGAGGCCGGGATAGGTAAATAAAATTATGCTGACTTTGACTGTTTTGTGGGTCAGTGGCGATTGTACATATAATAAAACATCAATCGTTCTCGTGTGCGGTAGGTATGGAAGATCATCCCCCAGTGGCTCTCGTTTCGAAAACTCGACCTCGACTCAGCCTCAGAATCAGCTTGGAAAAATTGAACTACGAACTGACGAAGTTTGGAAACTTTATGCGTTCGGACAACATGTAAGTATGGTTTGAACTGCAGATTTTCTTCGGACTCTGAAATCGAATTTTCTTTTCAGTGTACCAAATGCTTCGTGTAATTTCAGAGTACGTACTGTCGTCAATACGACTGCGACTGCACCAGAGCCGTCAAGACCAAAATTCGAGATGAAATTTCGACCCAATCCAGTTCCTGCCCCTGTAGGAGTTCCAGCTCCTTCTGAAGCCTCTAAATCCGAGTTGGGCTCTAAATGGCGGATACGTTGGAGCCCCAACATTTAATGATGTTTACACTGTGACGCGCTTGGATGATGCAAAATCTGCTCCGAAGGCCAAGGAAGAACCTGCTGTAATTCCTTCCAAAGGAGGGCCAAGTCTTTACCTTCCTCCACCAACTTTGTTAGGAATGGGTAAAGAAGTTGTAGCAGCGGCTGAGAAGGAGCACATGGCCGGTGCCAATAAGGTCAAGGAAGAACTTGAGCGTAACTACAGAGGCAGGAGATCTAATTCCCGTTCAAGGTCAAGATCTCGATCTAGATCCAGATCATTTTCGCCACGAAATCGTAGGGGACGTTCCCGATCCCCGAGAATTCGGCGCAGAGGACGCTCTCGTTCAAGAAGTCACTCGAGATCCAGGTGAGCTGCTTAGCATTTGAATTTTTAATCAATTAAAATCAATAATACACCTTAAATTATGAATTCCTCAATCTCTACACTCCTGATTAACCCCGCTTTTGTTTTCTGTGTATTTGTTTCTGCATATATTAACCGCATACCATGTTGGGGCATAAAGATATTCGAGGTCTCGCTCTTATTCTTCTCGGTCCAGAAGCAGGAGTCGCTCTCGATCCAGATCTAGGGGCAGAAATGGAGTTTACAGGAGTTCTGTACAGATATATCGTGGTTCACCAAATGCGAGATTCTTTCGAGGATTCCGAAACGACCGCGGTGTTGGTCTACGACGGCCGTATGGAAGAGGCTCACACAACAGATCATTTGGAGACAGTCGAATGAGAAATGTTTTCCCTGGCAACCGATCGAGATCCAGGAGCAGGGGTCGCAGATCTAGAACAAGATCTCCGGCTAGAAATAAACGCCGAACTCGTTCACGTTCGCGTGATCGTGGAAGTCCCCGTGCTAAGGTTTGTTAGCGTTCTCCAACATGTTGTGTTGTGTCTATTGTGCCAATCACTATTTACCACAGTTAAGCATTATGATTCTAACAATTTCACAGAGCTCTGGCAAAGACCGGAAGGAAAAAGAGACGGAAACCTCATCAAAGAGCTCCGGAGACAAGGAGAAAAATTCGAAAACATCTGAGAGCTCCTCAAAGCGATCTGAAAAGGACTCCACGAAAGATGCCGAAAAACGATCTTCGGAAGGTAAACCACAAGATGACAAAGCTGCTACAGCTACAAGCAGCAGTGCTGAAAAATTGGCGGAAGATAAGAAAGAAGGCTGAAATTGCAGGAGCTGAGATTCAAGTCGGAGGACTAACTACAACCCAAGCTTCTGAAGTTGAAATTCTGTTGGATCAACGAAATGCACAGAAGAAAGAAGAAATGAAGGAAAGGAATCCAGAATTCTTTCGTAATGTTTAAGTTACGGCATGGCATTACTTCTGACTTTTGTCATATGTTTCTGTGCTTTTAAATTAAAGTATTCAGGCGTATTTTTGGTCAAGTGCAAATTGCTGTGGCCACTGCATGGGTGTTTAAAATTAGACAAGGGTTACCTTAAATTTCAAGTTATTTACGATTTCTGATCAGAAATGTAAATTGTATTAGAATACTTAAAAGAATGAATAGATTTCTTGTATTTAAGCCTTTAATACTATTATCTGAATGCATATTTCATCTATTTACCAACCTTGATTTCGTAGTTTGAAAGAGCAAATATAATTCAATTTATTGTGTCCAACTACGCTACGGTACCAGCCTGTGTGACTCAATTTCTGCACTTTGGGATATTTTTAAATATTCATAAACTACGCTAAAATCTTGTTAGTCTCGATGTGGGCATTACTCATTGGAGAAGAACTCTCGCTCAAGGCGTTGGCAGAATCGAACCAAATTCGCCTGTTGTTTCACTAGGTTTCCAAATTGATTGGAATCAGGTCCAAACAATGGCGTCGTGATCATTGTGAAGAGATATCCAAAGACCAGAGCGTCCAATTCCGTAGGTGATGCTCCAAAGAAATACTCAGAGTCTCCAAGTCGCTCACTCAAAGCCATCAAACAGGTTTCAACTTCACGAAATACTTCATCCGATTTCCTTTGAGCCCATTTCAAAGCATTGAGCTGAGCTTTGACCTTCCTTCGTGTAATCCAAGGAACCAGATGCTTCAGAGGGAAGTTGTAGGGTGATCCGAATCGGTGTTTCGTCAAATTATTATAAACTGCATCGTCAATCCAACAGGCATAGAGCATCGCATTTCCCAAAACATTATGAACCAGGGAAATGTAGGCTCGGAGGTCAGCTTTCTCGGCGGCGTTGAGTTGCTGGGAGAGGCTGACACCTTTGGCTTGGGCTAATTGCACGATTCCTTCCATTTCAGAGACGACATAAGCTCCGCATTTCAGAACTGGTAATTTTTCTGTTAAATTCAAAGAAGCCAAATGGGCAATTAGTTTTGAAGTTTTACGCTTCAGCAAGGAGCTCCATTCTAGAATATGCACGTCAATTTTACCATTTGGACTAATGTAAACTGCGTTGGGCATTTCTCGGACATTGTACGGCAGATTTGCCATTTTGAGGAAAGCATGAACTCCAAGAATGGCAGCTGATTCAGGCATCAGAACTTGTGTTGATTCAATTGGAATGACCATGAACGTGTCGGGTGCCCATGGTTCTTTGCCTGAAACAGATATAAATTTTCATAAATTTTGACCCAACACCCAAATGCCAAATAAAAATCAAATCATCAAATCAGTACGAAATAATTTAACTTACTGTCAAAATTAAGGTCAGGCGGTACGATTGGTTGGTTCGTGGTAGCAGACGGCATTTTGAGCTCAACACTGGAAAATTTTGGTAATGATCTTGAGAATTGTTTATTTTCTAAACCGGAAGAACGACTTTTAGTCGAACTTTCTCCACGCGCTCGTCCTTGGACTTTCACCTGCACTGTTTATAATGCATCTGAGGCTAGCGGGAATCCTGGCTGTAATCCACACGTGTAATCTCAATGGGAATCTCCAAATTCAAAATATCCGAACCGCAAAAGTCAAAAGTTACACGTCGTATTTCAATTGTTTTTTACAATTAGGTAGGTGCTTACAGGTTACGTCGTCGACGGCGTCCAACCACCGTTAACCTCTGAATCTGATCTGCAGATGTACCGAAACGAATTTTCGAGTCCTTCCTGAATTCACCAAGGCTCGTTCGTAAGAAAACATGGGGTTAACAGATTTGGTAGCTAGTTTATCGGAAAACCCTTATTTCGGGGCCGGTTTTGGACTCTTTGGCGTCGGAGCTGGAGCTGCTCTGCTCAGAAAATGTACACAGGTTAGATATTCCAAAAATTAAAAAAATTTACTACCTATTTTAGTGCTAAACATTTATTTATACATCGACCACCGGTTGCCGGTGCTAATCTAAAATAGCGAAACTGGAATGCGGTTGGGAAAAATTCCCATACTGAATTATCGGAATATTTTTTAAAGAATTGCTTGATCTTCATCGTTAATCCATAACCTCATCTCATCCATAACCTTGATCTAATAATAAATTTAATTCGATTCTATGTTTCACTTCTCAGGTGGGTTTTATCTACTTCCGCAGGAACTATATGGTGACAATGGAAATTCCTTGCCGAGACAAGAGCTTTTCTTGGGTTCTCAACTGGCTCACACTTCGGGGTGCCAAGAAAACTCAACATTTATCCGTGGAAACTTCTTACGAGCAAAAGGAAACTGGAAAAATCCTAACTAAATTCTCATTTATACCCAGTATCGGAACGCATTTCTTTTGGTAGGAGAATTACAAATTATTAGAGGCGAATTTTCGATTGCATTCGATTAAAGTAGTATTAATTTCGCCATCAGGTCAAGCTTCAAGCTTCAACGTTAAATTGTGGTTGAATTATGAATTTGCAGGTTTAACAACAATTGGATCCGGGTTGAACGCACCCGAGAGCAGCATACACTTGACCTGTCCATGGGCGTCCCGTGGGAAACTGTTCAATTTACGGCACTTGGTCGAGACCGTGGAATTTTTCAGCAGATTTTAGAAGAATGTGAGTTGATCATTGCTGCAAATGCTATAAATGGAACTTCTAAAGTTTAATATGGATCTGACCTGACAACGAACATCTTTCCTGCTTTCCTTATTTCCAGCTAGACAGTTAGCAATGAAGCAATTTGAAGGCAAAACAATCACATACACGGCTGTTGGTTCAGAATGGCGACAATTCGGTCATGCCAAGAACAAGAGGCCCTTGAAATCCGTCGTTCTGCAAACTGGTCTCAGCGAGAAAGTTACTTCGGACATTCAAGACTTTTTACTGAATCCGAAATGGTACGCAGATCGAGGTAAGCCTGATCAGCTCAAACTCCGGTAAAGTGATATAAATGACTATTACTAACGCAATTTTATCGATAAACAGGAATTCCTTATCGACGCGGATATTTACTCTACGGTCCACCCGGCTGTGGAAAGTCATCATTTATAACTGCTTTGGCCGGGCATCTTGACATGGGAATTTGTGTCCTAAATCTTTCGGATCGAAGTCTCTCGGATGATCGACTGAACCATTTACTCCAGGCTGCACCGCAACAGAGTTTGATTCTTCTAGAAGATGTAGACGCTGCGTTTGTGTCACGAGAAGATTCCGCGAAAGGTGAGTGTAAATTACACATTACGCACTTAATAATGGTCGACAACATGGACTTTTCTACTGACTAATTATTAATTTTAACTATGCGATTTAGTGAAAACTGCCTACGACGGATTGAATCGAGTGACCCTGAGCGGTTTCCTGAATTGTCTAGATGGAGTGGCGTCCTCAGAGGCTCGCATTCTTTTCATGACTACCAATTACAGA
>VNWX01001245.1:0-15935 GCA_009869905.1 Ceratophysella communis
AAAACAGCCATATTGTTTTTGTACTGTAACCGAATCCCAAATTGCCATTCGTCTTTATTGTTTACATAGGTATACATACACATAAAAGTTTTTAAAACACTTCAAATTCAAATGCCGCTGCGCTGTAATTGAAAGTATTTTTTACTCGTGCATTAGAACAATAATGGACCCATTCTCAATAATATACATTGCCAACCTTAATTCGCTAAAAAACACAAAAAGTCGAGTCAAATTTGCTAAATAATAATAATAAACAGAAAGAAGCGCAGCTTTAAAAAAAGACTTTTCATCACAGATTTCTCGTATAATGACAAAAAAAAATTGAGAAATACTTACGACCAAGTCTTTGAATTGGCTGCTTTTCATACACAAAAATTAATTATTATTAGGTACACGTAGAACAGTACAACATCAATATTCCAGAAAGTCCTATTAGCTAGAGTATTAGCATAAACGTCATTTTGCAGCGCGCTAGCCCTTAGGCATTCCGTCTCCTCCCCAATTCATCAGCGTTTTATACATAAAATAGCTGAACATTTTCGTCTTAAAATTAACCAATAACTAATTTTTCGATTTGACTTTTACTTTGGTAAGTTTGTTTGAATTTGAACTTAATTACAGTGCCAGCATGCACACAGGGTTTCTTAGCTCAGTTCTTTAGCCAAATTTCTAGTATATCTAATGCATTCGACATAAAATTAGTAGGTACACCCTTTTCATCTTAAAACTCTTTCTTTCAGGCCATCAATTTTTTGTTGTTCAATTCAAGCATTTTCCCGCATTAAGCTTTTTTCATTTTACAAAGTCTTTTGTCATTACCAAAGATGAAACCAAACCAAAGGAGTTTTTAATGTTTTTACGCATTGTTTTTGAAGTTTTGACCATTATTTGCCAAAAAAATTGGACTTAAATCCAGCATTCTGAGTCAGGTTAGATTAAATTAGGTTTAAATACGAGGCTTCTAATGGGCAAAACTTCCAGAGTAACGGGGTGGCCTTTCTTTAGACACAGATTTGACAGGGGTACATCTCATATATCATATACTGACTGACAATAATATTGATTAAATATCGGTAGAGCTTTGTTTGGTTTTTTACATAATTCTTAGCTTTATTAGCTCTTCTTCGAGTTTGTCACGTCACACATCAACAAAACACCCTTTCAAAATTCCTTTGGCTTCCCAGGCTAGTTCAATAATAGAGTCAGAGATCAGACCACACCTTAAGCTTAACTAAACCTTAATAAACCCTACTTCTTTTTGTACACACGTAGTAAATTGTTAATTAAAAAAGAAGAAAGCAAAAGAAAAACATGATAAAACGATAGAAAACAGAGATAAAACCACGGACCTGGATCTAGTCTTACGTTTGTGGATAAAACGTTAAAACGCTGAGCCCAGTGCAGAGAATCCAGAATCAGCGAATACAATTTCAACGATTTTGCATTTCTTTGTTGTACAACTCGTTTTTTTGTCAGCGTCAAACAATATGCCTTTTAAAATTCCTTCTGTTTTTGAAGTCCGTTTCTCGTCCCCATTTCGATTTTTCGTTAAAATTGAGATCACTTATAATTGAAAATTGAATAAATAGTATTGATAAATACATTTAACGTTTTGGCCAAATGAATGAGAATTAGGGGGCGAGAAAAACAATTCCAAGACTTCAAAATTCTTCGCCTTTAAACCAAACACAATAAACAAACAAAAACTTGGGTTTCACACGTCAATTTTCGTTTAAAACACCTTACGATCTAAGTACCTTAGTTTACAGAGAAATGCGATCCAATGCACAGAGGCATTCTTAAACTATAATGCCAAAATTTGTATCAGAGGGTTAGCGTGTAGTGTATAGCTAGAAGCCATAAGTCAAGTCACTACTATTTAGTAATTACAATAGGGGGGATGTGCAGTACGTGCAGGTTTGACCTATGCCAGGTTTTACATTATATTATGAGGGATATACGTGCTATTTTAGTCAAGCTGTGCTTGCGTGACCCATGGTCAAATTGCTTGATACTTGTATAGGTAGTCGTAACCAGGTCCGATTTTATTATTTTCCATTAAAATTTGAAAATCCAATTCGTGTACCAGTTCCCTTATGTCGTGTTCCGTTTCCGTCCTGGCTTAAAGAATGAACTTCATGATGGTACGAAGAGCGTAGAGAAGTTCTGCCTGGATCTTAGCCTCCATTATCATCAAGTTGACGTGTACCTGTGGATAGAAGACAGGGTCAGATGTCAAACTCTCGACCTTGTTGGTAATCTTAAAATAAAAGTATCAAAGCCGCACCTTTTCCGAGTGCTTGAACTCCCGCATGACATTATCATAGTCCGCCTTGGTGACGCGTTCTGGGTAGCAACAGACTGTCTTGATGTATGACTTGAGCGGACGTTCCAGAAGCTGGTTCACTTCACCATAGTCATAGTCGTCGTGGCTGCAAGAAATCGGTCATTATCCATTATTCAAGTTAAGGCATTACTTACGGTTTAAAAAAAAAATCCTACCGAATTCCATAGAGACATTGAATATAGTTCCAGACAGCTGTACGGAACTTGGTAGTATCCACGTGCGGACGACCACCCATCGTGTAATAGGTCATATTCTGAGCCACCTTGAATTTCTCATCCAAATAAATGCCCACGTCCGCATAGAGCCGGTTTATAAGTGAAAATCCTTGTTCTTCCCAAGAGTAATCCTATACAAAAACATACAGCAGTCAAAAGAGAGTCAATATTAGAAATTAGAATTTAAATCGGATTTACAAATTCGAATTCTAAATGAGCTCTGAGCTCAAATACATAATCTATACAGAATAGCATTAACTGGTTCCGCTAATCCTATCGTACTAAGCCTTTCGCAATTATCTGCATCTCTAGACTATTACATGCATATTACTTCATTAGACGAAGTCAGCTCCGAGATACCAAGTTTTCCGCCTGACTTCCTTCATAGCTAAAATATAATTTATTCCATAGCAGCCAGCATTATTATCACCACACCCTAGCAGCAAACGTCCTATCCGTACATTACAGCAAATACTAAAACTTTCGCGCAGACAAAAGGGAAAATCTCTGAAAAACAAAACCAAGGTTAAGCATAGTACGCACGTCTCTCTCTACGAGAACAACATGCAGAGAATTAATGCCTGTGGCTGTGCCAGAGACGTGAACAACAACGTAAGGATCTCAAGCCCACGCTCTGAAACTGCAAAAAAAAAAAAAATCGCGAGGCATACAAACCATTATCCAGCATAACCCAATGAAACCACTAAAACCAAGCCACAGCGTCAAACGTCAGAATAAGTGGTTTCATTGGATTCGAGAGTAAAAAGTAATCTCAATCTCGTCCTAGTGACTTGACTTACGCCTATTACGTAAGTGTTGTCTATACACTTCATGACCTATTTTCAAGTAAATAGTTGGCAAAAGCTTCTACGCAAAGATTTAATGATTCAAAGATCTAAAAGGCGCTTTAGAAGCATTTCCATGTCATGCAATGCTACGCACAGGAGGAGAGGACCCTGACAGATTGACGTGAGGGGCTTAGCTACGCCGGTAGGTTTCCTTGAATATGTTGAATTACAATTACGAATTACAAAGACTGAAACCACATCAAAGGTGATCAGATTATAAATTTAATCTCGTCTGACAGGCGTGAGAGTCTTGTAGCGTGTCAAACAAGACCTTAGTACGGAATCTACTGATGAAAGGATAACCGCAGCGCAGGAATTCATAATTCATGCAACGCATACACGAGCTTAATCTCAGAACAATACTGTTCTGCCTAGCCATCTCGGCGAGCAGAAAGGGTTGTCTATTTGGCTAGACGCTACAGCAGACAACAGAGCGTCATAACTTATCTTCCACCTTGAAATCGCATAAGGAAGCTCCCGATCGCGAATGATTATTACCTGGATTCTGAAAGTATGCATTTCCGGAGTTTGTCCCCTTTTGGAAAAGTCCTCGTAAGTGAACTCCGGGTCACTGAGAAATGGTGAGACCTCTGGTGGGAGTGCACTGGCACGTATTTCCAGTTGGGGTCAAGCGATTTTCCTTCTCCTGTGCATCATCTGATGCAGCAACTGTTTCGAAACGCTTCTTACGTTCTTCAGGACTGGAATAATCAGAAGAGTGTTAGTTAGAGGTGGTCTAGCCCTAAATTTAGACGTAGCTTGTATCATTATGCAACTTACTCTTCGATAGGACTTGTTTCCGACAAGTTTTTCATAGTAGCCATGAGTAGCTCAACCTCTGAGGTGCCGGGTTTTGGCGGCGATGTTGAGAGTCGAGCTGAAGTCGGTTCACTTCCGGTAGCAGACAAGAGACTGGAGTTGATGTGATGAGTAGAGGATCGAAGTAGTCCTTGCGGTGATGACTTGGTTGATGAAGGGGAGTTGGTAAGTTCAGTCTTCTCGGGTTTGTTGCTGGCTGACGGGGAGGGGGTAGAGGCCGGGGAGGGTGGGTTTGGGTCAGGAAGTCGGGGACTCATCATCGAGATCGGCTCGCCGCCTGAATGTCCTGAAATCGGTGAAGAGGCTCCACCCGTTCCAATTACATTGAAAGTTCCTGGATCCAAGAAACAATGACCTTTGTCAAAATCAACTTCAGGAGTAATTCCGCAGCCATGAATGAAAGACGAGAGGGAGTGAAAGTGGGCGAGGAGGACCACAGCATGGACGACCTGGAAAATCAATCACAAAAATAATAAGCATTATATCATCTCTGCCAAAAATTCACACGCACGCACGGATTGAGCCAAACCCATCAAAGCAGGAAAACACCTACCTATTCTAATCTACAATATTATTGCATCACGCATTATCTAACGCAACACGTGTGAATCCAGAAAAGCAAGCCCACGCCTCAGTTTGCCCTATAAATGACTTTTACAGTTTTTCTCATTATCCAGCATTATTGCATGCAACATGCAACGGTGGTCTGATTCATGGCTCATTTCTGGAAAGCTCTTTTAATTGGGTTATGGAATTACTATTACTTCCTAATAGACACAACCGGAATTTAAAAGGTTTAGGGGCTTCGCCATGCCACGATACGGCCGTGCCTGTACGTGAGAACGTACATAGCAAATTAAGATATTCGCGTTGATTACCTAGTGTACTTTATCTATTTTATTTGAATAGTTAAATGCATAAATACAAGCTATTGCACCATCTCTCATCGAATGAAGTCCAGTTCAAAGAAAATGACTTGTAAATATGGACATGTATGTAATTATTACACAGCTACCGCTACCAATTTTTCCGGCTATTCAAATGAGCCTTTGAAGTTTTGACTTGACACCGTGTGATTAATTGAAAATCTGATTAGCATAAAAATAATCGCATAGTATAGCCACAAGCAAATCCCACAAAAGTTGTTTTCTTCGTGTGAAGGAATAGCTTTATTATCAACGATTCGGTCAATTCGGTCTCCGTCAATATCCCGATCACACATCACTCGTTCCAGCATAGGTATCTCTAAATATAACCCACAAGCCGAAGCCGAATTGATCGCGAGCGTACCAAGAACCAAAACCAGTTTAACTAACCTTTAGCCTCAGCATCGCGCGTGTAGTGCATCATCTAATGTAACATACTGTTAAATTTAAACCATGTTAGTTTAGTTTGTAGCTAGTGACGTGAATGCATGCGAAAAATTCGAACTGTTTTTAATTTTCGAAAACCAGATCTTAAATCACAAAATTCCTACACAAACACTGTGCTGTCGAGTTACTTGGTTTATTCGTTAGATAATGCATAGTAGAGTAAGCTAACTAGGTACCTATGCTAAAACCGTATTGATGTAGCGCTGCCTAACAGTAGTACTGTGTAAAATTACGTAATTTGACTCTCGTGGAGTCCGAATATCAATGCTCCACACGTGTAGACCTCTGGGGCATCTGTGATTTGATTCGCTTAATGCAAGCTTTGTACATAACAAGGTTGTATCTACAATAGACGAAAATCCTAGAGTTTTATGGGCATGCTACAAGAAACCAATGCCATTTCACTGATATCAATACAAGAACAAGCCTAAGCTATCTCGTTCCAAAAATATATGCCTACAACATTCGTGATCATGATTCTTGACTCGTTTACGTGTAACTAAATTTTTAATGTCCAAAATAAGCGCATCCCCATGAAAATCCAGTTTTTTCATATCTACGTGCAATTTTTATTACAATTGTTCAGAATTACCGATCCATGTCGATGAGCCAGTTTCCTGGACTTAGCATTTATAATAGGCCTTCAATTCAAAAGCCAGTTATACCTACGTAAACATGTTCCAATTTTTCCAGCACATCTTTACATGCAATAATTATTATCTCACGGGTATATGGGTACGTGACATGGAGAGGCAGAGGCTTTATTTCTCTGAAGAAATCATTAGCCAGAAGCCCGTTTATAAATAAATTCACCTACCTACTTATAATTCAGATTCAGTCACGATCCAGTCCACCACACATGCAAGATGAAATCCTGGAATATTACATAATATACCTCTTGAAAGGCAGGAAGGCTGACTGCAGATAAAGATTTTTTAGCAAAAAATATGAACAACTGCAATGGGATTTAGTTCATGAATACGAAGACCGACAGAATCTCATTTCTGTGTCACTAAAAGTCTTTTTTTATAGTGAAAAGCTGCTAAAAAAATTCACCACGAACGAGCAACAAAGTATGGGTTTGGGACCTTGACATTCATTCAATTTCAGTCTACCTTGACTAATGCAATGGCAAGCTGGAGACTAATATCTCCAAAAAATTAACAACACACCAACAACACCACACGTGTCGTAATCACCCAAGTATACATAATTACATGCGTATTATTAAAGGGGAGATGGCAAACAATGCGTATTTTCGTTTGGAAAAATTAGCCAAAGCCAAAGCTACATGTAATATATATACATAGGTAGCTAATGGCAAAGTCAAGCCTTGCCTTGTCCTATTGTTGCCACTTCTCCTCTGTGCATAATATTAAAATCCTCCCATGCATCCTGGCCTTGAAATCTCATACAATAGCAGAGATTCACACCTTATTAATTACATTACACACAGAGTATGTATGGCAGGAATTTACTTTTAAGCCTTACCTTTTACCTTCTTATACATTCCTACGTTAAATTAAACCAGAAATCAGTCCTTGTGTTGATCGTGAATAAGGAATTTCATAAACAAGGAATAAAGTTCAAGTTATGTAAAAAAAAAAACTTCTGTCAATTTCACACAGAGACTTTTTCATAATGATCTAAACTATGATTAAAATCAGCAGATGCCAAGCTAAACTACAGATAGCAAGCAAAGCAAGCCCTGATCCGGAATTATAAAAATTACTGAACGACTTTAAAGATACCTACCGCCTATAGCCAATAAATTATGCCCAAACCTACTAATTAATTCCTCCAACGCTGACAGGATAACTACAACAAGACGAGATTAGAATGGCTCGTAATTGGCCATTCAAATTGAAAATACAAATATAAATAGAGACAAAAAAATTCACGAAGTGGAGCTCGAATTGATAATTCAATGTCGCGGTTCGTGCCCGTATTAGACAAGTTAGCAAAAACTCTGCGATGCTTGTTAAGATGTAGATACTTAAATTATTGGCAATGTTATACAATATACATAGTCAAGCCAGCCCAGCTTTGATTCAAGAAGAGAATAGCAATAAGGAAAGAGATAAGAGATCAAATAAATTAAATCGAAAGATTTCAAGGTGAAGCAGCTTTTGCTTACAGGCTTGGAAAAGCCAAACGCTCGTGTAACGTGTAAAATAATTCTGATTCATGCGGAATTAAAGGTATAAAATTAATACAATTGATACGTCAATACCATGTACCATTGGGAGGAACCATACTTGATTATCAATTATCAGGTAAATACGGTACATGCTACTGGTCAATTGAAGATGCGCATTTTTACGGTAGGTTTGGCTCAATGGAAAATACTGCTATAATCGAATACTAATGTTTTGATTATGCTACTGACCTCAGCAAGTGACCATCCCGCTTTCTTTGTCAAATTCAGAAAATCTTCTTTTTTCAAAACCCAAGGGCGATGAGCCATCATTTTATTAATATGATAGAGACTCGTTAGCTTGGTAGGAGCCGCATCAAGTCCACGAAGCCATTTTGGATCACCACCCTGATACAAGAATTCCCGTTTCTGAAGTTCCATCAAGTAGCCACATTGAAATCGAGCAGACGCCTAGAAATTATACAAAAACAACAAACATTAGAAATATTTCAGTGATACAAGAATTCCCGTTTCTGAAGTTCCATCAAGTAGCCACATTGAAATCGAGCAGACGCCTAGAAATTATACAAAAACAACAAACATTAGAAATATTTCACACTTAATTTGGATCAATACTCCAGAAAAACAAGGTATTTTCTGCATCTAAATTGAACGCAATGACCTCAATCGGCTCAATTCTAACGCCAGCAGAACTGTACATTGACCTCAAGCTCAAGTCCAAGCCAGTAATAATCTCCCGGATAACTTATTGAAGTGACATATGTTGCATTCCACACAGGTGGGTTGACAAGCAGGGGCTTTCAATTTCAAAATCCATCAGCCTCAAGCAAACATGCTTACTAATTAAGCAGAGGTCAACCACACCAAGAGCTAACAACGTTACAATTTATCACAACAACAACAGCGTTATTCTTAGCTCTGCTTATCTCCCATGCACGCAGAATGTATAGATAGCTGACAAATCGATTTGCCTACCATGCCATGAAAACGGATTATAATAGTGCTTTCCTTATCATAATTCCGCTCCGCCTGATAAAACGAAAACAATGTAGAAAAACGAATATGAGCATGAGACCAGGCCGTGTGCGTGAGATGCTTCGACGAAGCATTTCAAGGCATTTTGAACACTCCAGTAATTAATAGGAGTTACAGCAGTTATCCTGGATAAGTCAAGCGAGTTGATTGGTTTTTATACACGCCTGAATGCCTCGACAAGCTAGTTAAAATCAAAGTATTCATATTCAAGGCAAAACGCTGCCTGCTGTTCAAATAGCGTAAAAAGCATATTATTTCAAGCTTCAGTTTCAGTAGTGCAATGCCCAAATACATGGAAATTGAGACCATCATGCAAGCAAATCACTCGAACAGCGAGGGATCTTCACGTGCTGACCGAAACGCTGTTCCGAGCACACCTTGCACCTTGGACGACATGAACCTCCAAGCTAAACTGTTAATACAAAATCTCTAGGACTGCTGCACTCTCAGGGGAAAAATACTGGGCTACGAGTCCAAAACCCACACACCAATGTGTATTTAGTAATCATAATATTTACATTAGGATTTAGGAAAAAACGTTGCTTTTTCTCTACTTTCAGAATAAACCAGTCGGTAAATATTGCATCAAGACAGTTCGTCCCATCATCTTATTTAGCTAAGCTACCTCGATGTTTGCTTACACAGTGGCATGTGATGTATTTCAAGCGTGTTTACTTATCTAATATTTAGAATAAATCGATATATATGTTGCAGTGAATATGATAAATCGGTTATTATGCATAATCCCTGGTTATTATCCATCCCCCCTAGTGACTATGCATACTAACTAGTGAGTATCACAAATAACTAGGGAGTTTGGATAATAACTGGGGATTATCCATAGTAACTGGTGATTATCCAAACTCCCTAGTTATTCGCGATACTCACTAGTTAGTATGCATAGTCACTAGGGGGGATGGATAATAACCAGGGATTATGCATAATAACCGATTTATCATATTCACTGCAACATATATATTTAAATAATAGCAATTATTACCTATGTAAAGTAAATCGTAAATCACGCGTTTTTTGTGCAGCTTAGCGTGATTTTTAATTCATATCCAGTCAAGAAATTAACTATTGGCTTACAATAATCGATTACATTTTTCCTGGAATTTTTTAAAATTATTTTGCGGCATGAAAGCGAACAAATTTTACTGTAAAAATACAAATTTATGCCTTGTAACACGCCTACGCTAAATATCATGCACCCTGCACTATTCTGCCCTGCTATATGCTGTTCCTGAGTTGCTGCTGGCTTGCCTTGCTAAACAAGATAATAAAAATAATAACAATTGTTATGCACGCAAACCTTAAGAAAAGGAGCAACACACCTTGTACGTATATGAGCAACATATATGTATATATTATATGAATGCAAGCATGTAGGATGTAGGTATACGGAATTTCCTAGTCCAGTCCAAGTTTACGACTTTATGCACTCAATATTTCTTCCAACAAGCCCACTGTTTCTGTCAATTTTGGACATAACAGGAAATAGAAATCGGAATCGAGTGACCAACAACTAGTACATAAAGCCTATAACTATAACAACAATGGAATAACGAACGGCAACGGCACAGGTCAAACAATGGAAATTAGTACTTATGCCAAAATGCAACGCGATATGGGTCACTTTGCAGCATGTACAAAAAATTTCAAAAGAGGTATCTGGCCCAGCATCATTCCAAATTACAGTTAATTTTTATGACTTAAACAGGAAACACGATTTCTATCAAAATTTATTAGAAATCCATGTCCATAACGGCTAACGGCACATGACTCTGGCTACATTGTAATTGTAACGGAATTGAGAAAACCTTCTAGCTGATGGCGGTTCAAAACTTCAAATTAAAGGGTTTAAGGTTTAATTTTTACTCAATTGATCTGCATCGGATTTCCAGACGATTTCGCCCAACTAAATTGTCAATTGTCAACAAAGGCTACAATTATATACCATAAAGCGCTCTGCCTTTTTTTAAAGTATTGATTGAGGTTCGACTCTAAAGCAGAAAAAAATGCTGATACTGATATGGATGCAGTACATAAATACTTGTCGGAATTCTGCTGAATCTAAAAACTGTATTACAGTCTCGGCAGCCCTACTATCAAAAAGATTAACACGAATACGTTAACCTTTTCGCCTTCAGCGTTATACCTAGGTATAAAACAAAGTTGACAAATGTCAGACGTAGACAGTGTCCGTCCAGTCGAGGCATCAAAACTTTGAGATCTATAGCAGAATATGTATGTATATATAGAATAGCCTAACTACTCTCGCGTTTAAAAGCCTCTAAAGCTCTATCTTTAATATTCTAGAATTGAATTCCTCCTCGACAACAACAACATCTTACTAACATCATACATAATACAGATGCCAGCATAGGTAATTGCACTCTGCTCTCGCATTGACGAAGAGTCATGGAAAAGTCAAATACTGTACTAAAGAAGTTAAAGAAAGACAGCATTGCCATTATACAGCATTGTAAAGGGCAAAAAATTTATAAGAAATTAAGAAAAGTCAACAGCCGGACCACATGCCTGTTCTTCGGCATGTGAATAGAGCATGGACTTGGGCAGCTGGAATTTTAAATTGTTTGTATTTACACATATGTTCGCCTCATCAGCTATCCAAGTTAGCGACAAAGCTTCGTAAGGCGGCTGAATGACATGGGCATGAATGACATGACACATGACACGGTTCAGTGTTGAAATCGAAAATCCGGACATTCTTTAGTGAACAATTGAGTTCTCAGAACTAGAACTATATCCTAGTTCTGTGTAGATAGTAAGAAGTAGTAAATATCAGCATAAATATCGGTATTTGTATTTGTCAATAAACTCGTCCAGCAGCTCAAAACAATCTTCTCGTAGCTTTCACCGACTTAAACTACATATATTTTTTGGGTAAAAAAATCGCTCTCCTTGTCGGTAATTAATTTAACCGTCGATAAAAACCAAATTCACGTAGGATACAAAGCCCGTAGCTCAACATGTCTGCAATACGAAGTCTCAGACACGAAATAGACAATTAAAGTTTGCCAGCATTCTAGACGACTCTTATCTCACTATCAGAGCTCGTCGCCGCCGCTTGTCCTCAATTTCTTGACCACCAAGTCTCAATTTATATGACATGTCAATTTAATTTACATTTTTACCACACCACTACTGGCTGCCATGTAAATATGCCCTGAATTCCAATACATTATCAGCCCAGCCTGCACGCAGAACATAAAAAAGTAATACATTTAACATTTTGCATCGCATCTGCACAATATTCCCAATTCACATAGTGTTTATACATAGAGCTATTTTTCTTGGCAAACAACCATCGCCCAAGCCCGACAACCGACAATGCTAAGCTGGTTCGACTTCGAGGCTCAAAAGGCGGTTTGGCTGGATCCGTATATTTTTATAAAAGTCAAAAACAGCTTTATAAACTACAGCTCAAAGCTATTGAGACTAAACATGTTTCATAAATTGAATGCAAGGAAAAAACATGTTTACGATTATAATAATTCAAAGCTATGCTATTTCTTCTGGCGGAGACTCAATGGAAATTTTACCTACGGAATGAACTGACAAACTAACAACTAACACAGTTCAAGGAAAACCAATACTTCTACACATATACACAGGCTACTCGGTTTAAATTGAAAACTACCTATATGCAACGCAACAAAGTATCTATGGCTTCCATAAAAATATAAAAAACTTTCCGGTTTAGTTTCACAGCATTAGCAACTGAACTCCTAATTTTTTCTAACAAAATTAGCACATGTGGCGGCTGAAATGCAAGTGTATGTTAGCATTACAATGCAAACTACGAGGAACCAGTATCGAAATTGCTGCACGAACATCGAATACAGCTATTTGGGTTGGGAGCAGAGAACCGAAAGCCATTGCACCTACATTGATTTTTCTACCCGGTCGAGTAAACACAATAAATAAGTCAAGAAAGAACAACAACACCCGGGCGTCACACTCCACGCGCCCTGAGTCCGAACGTCAAAACAACTCTGAATCTTGGACTGAAGCCCATTGTGATCTGATCAGGGCTAACATAGCCCTTGCCTCATGTTTTTCGCCGATAAATTTCGTGAAAAAGAAAGACGGGCGAATGTGCTATGTGCTGAGCTACAATGCTAAATATGACAATATTTCATCAAGATATGAAATATGCGTGAAGTACCTAGGCATATGCTTGACTCAAAACAACGCGGAAGCAAAATAGCTGACAAGACCGGAGAGAATTTGGCACGAGGCACATTAATCGACTATGGACAGAATAACACTCCGCGGAGTGTCATAAATATTTACGGTTCCTTTCCGTTTTACTATGTAAGAAACACGAGAAAAACAACATTATTCATTTCCTGTAAGCGTTTCACTTCAAGAAGCCTTTATACTTGTCAATTCCGAATGGGTCACACGTTGGAGTTTGGAAGTTTTCGAAGTAAACAAAGTTCTTTGAAACTTCAGAGGCGATGAAAGTCCACAGACCGGCATAAACAATCTAAAATCCAATTCAATTCAACTCAACGGTGGTGGTGAATGGTGAAGGCAGAACAAGGCTCAAATGAGAATTCGAAGTCACCACACCATCAAGCAATTAAATTGGTTTGAAGTAAAATAAAACCGGATTCAGGTGTTCCTAGTGTCAACATGACTAGTCAAAGCTGTAGTTTAATCAACACATCTTCAAAGTTAATGTTTCTTGAAGTTGAGTAAATAACACTATGGATTTTATTACGATTAATTTAGTTCTCGAGATGCGATTGGTACATCTGACAGCTTTACTATGTTATCTATGCCTGTGCAGCTCCACGTGCCAGAGAAAGATGGTGTGACAGGAGGTCATGGCAGGTCAAACTTCAAAATAGAGATACATTAATTCAGTAAAATTAAATCATGAATTAATCAGGCGAAAATTCAAATTTTTAGACTTGATTTGACTTTAATTTAAAACAGCAAATAAATATTAGAATACAAATTAGTTCAAATTCACATCTCAAACCTGCACGTAGTGTGCCCCGAGAGATTCAAATAAAAATTAAATCTAATTCATTCATTATTCATTCAATATTGGATCATTCGACAATAAGCTGGCAGCCGGCTAATCAAAATCAAACCCCTCCATTTGAATGCTGAAATCCCTGCTGAAGCCTAAGTAGTAACAGAATCAGAGCTCACAGAGCTTTAATCCTATTTACCAAATTATAATTGGCTTAGTAAATCAGACCTTAAATTAAGTGTAAAGCCAATTTGAAAGGTCATAACATGACACATGAAGGCTTACTATCTACTCTCATGCTTATATCTGCTTTTGTATTGCACTGCTACTGCTGTTGTTCAAGTCCTTGAACTATCGGCCATGGACTTTTCTCCATTTCAACTTAACACTAATTTCAATTTACAGCAATTTAAATGAGATTTGAATTTCACACAGTTCCGTACACAACTCAAGGCCGAGCATGAGCATCCAGTGCTTAATTCGAACGGTCTGAAATTAAACTAATGTAATTTTAATTAATCAAAATTTTCGTTGACGTTTATCGACGTCTTACACGTGCAGAACAGACCCGAGTTCCCTAACGAACGCCCAGGCCTGCACTATATTTATAAACAAAGCCATATTTTACTGCGACGTACAACTGTTTAGCATGCTCGGGTTCTCTGACCTGCTTGTCTTCTATGTATTAAATAAAGAAAGCTTAACCGAGATAAAATTAGCTACTTTATATTTCCAGCCACAAACACCAACGCTTCGGCTATCAATATAAAATGAGGGCTCATAGTTTGGTTTGCAAATCTTTTTCGAAACGCAATTACGCGAACTGTATACATACATACGTAACGCTAAAGGTCATTGAATTCCAAGTTGTTTCCAGTCAAGCCTTCACACTCCTCTTCAGCATGCATGTCACATTACGTTCAATTAAAGCACTTCGACTATGTGATACTATTTTTAATGACACGAGTCATCTGCGGGTATAGGCTTAACCACGCATAAGGCATTATCGCTGCAAGCGAGCATTCTTGGCCAAATTCGTATTTTAACGAAGCGGTTGCAGATAGATATGCGACTTTTGCCTGCGGTGAATTGTCATAGCACTCCACCAGTAAACTGTTGAACATCAGAGCCACGCGTGCACTCAACTGCGTTGTGACCGCAAAGTCTATAAGTCCACAGGCTTTCAATGTAATTTATGATTATTTTCCTCACATGCCAAAGTTCGGAGATTGTCCCCGCAAGCCCGCAGAACACAGAAGGAAAGTGTAAATTATACCGTGTGCTGCAAAAGCCTCACGAGAGACATAAAATTTGACTAGACTGCCTATAGACGCATTGGCCTCTAGCAAAGCTGATTCAGTATTCTGATCCTGCAGTTCAATAGAAGTTTATGGATTTAGGTCACGTCAACTCAACGACGTAACAATGAGATTGATGGTAAAAAATGGTAAATAGTAAACAGAGAGCAGAATGAAGTATAGATTCGCGTTTTTCTTCTATAAAATACATTTATCATAATGAACTGATGTTCAGAGTGCGTAACTCATGATACATTTACATTATACAATACATAGAAACATCCTCCCTCAGCGGAGTAGCTCTTATTTACGAAACATCTCGTTAATTAAAAATTATTAATCTTGAAACGTGATACTTGATAAAAAGAAGTTGGATTGATTAGGAATTTCCATTCAAGATTCTAGTCAGTGAATACTGCTTCTTCAATGCAGTCAATAACACCCAAGCCCTTGGTTCATTATCATTATTTTTCAAATTCAGATCCTATTCCTCCATGAGAAAAGCACATAAGTTACCCACGTCTACTTGCGGGCAACAAAAACATCAAAACCAGTTAAACTGAAACAAAATCAAAAGGCAAAAGGGGTCTATAAAACTTGGAATAGAACAAAATAAACAACAGCATTATAAATTGTAAACCGAGAAGTTGTATTCGTATTGACATTGACCATAAAACTTCACTTACTGACAATTGAACATGCAACATGCAATGTGCAAAGGAGGGTACCGGGTTTCTATGTAAATTTGGGCCACGACATTTTATTTCAAAAATCGATAGAGGACATCGAGGCGGTTCAGAAAATATATATATCTCGAAATAGGTA
>VNWX01001246.1:0-15932 GCA_009869905.1 Ceratophysella communis
CAACAAAGTAAAACGCGCAACGTGCTTTTGAATTCACGTGTAGTATGCATCTACGCAGTAGCGGTATGAGAGTGGGTGAGTAGTGGTGTAAGTGGAGTGTGGCTGTGGGATTGGCTGGCAAGGTTCGCTTTTCTGGCTTCTCTTGCCAGCTGAGTGAAATATGGGAGCGAGGGAAATCTGGATCTGGGCATAGAGTTTCCCCCTATATCTCTTTAATCTTTTCTTACCGTTTTTCGTTTTTCGACTAATTGAAGCTTATCAAATGAGTCTGTCCGCCAAAAGAGTGAAAGAATAGTCGGCAAATTCAGAATGAATGTTGTTGAATTTGAAACACAAGGTTGTTGTTTTTCCTTATTTGCAATAA
This sequence comes from Ceratophysella communis, assembly GCA_009869905.1. Classification (NCBI taxonomy): domain Eukaryota; kingdom Metazoa; phylum Arthropoda; class Collembola; order Poduromorpha; family Hypogastruridae; genus Ceratophysella; species Ceratophysella communis. The sequence continues at coordinate 365 of VNWX01001246.1, forward strand.
TTTGTCACTCATTTTTTGTTTTGAATCCATCCCGTTAACAGTACTTCCAACTTCTGTGACCTGCGACAAGACAAAAGATTCACAACCTCGTCTCCTTCCCAAGTACAAAGCTAAGAAAAGTGAAAAACTGCTGCTGTTCGTTTTGGATTTTCGCTTCAAAAATGGATCCAATGCTATTAGATCATGCAAATCCTGAAGGCTGTAACGGGTTGTTTCCTCCGGGTTACTATCCTCCCGGAGTAGATGAAGACGGTATACCACATGACGTTGATGCATTTGTAGTGCCTGAAAGCAGAAAAAAAAGCGCAAAGCTGGTAGAGGAGTTAAGGAATAATTCTTACCCAGGGTTCACACGTTGGCTAATTTCGATACGGAATCTTGAGCGATGGCGGACTGGCACAAGAGAATTCCGGACTATGGACTTTCAACACATGGATCCGGATTCTGAAGTAAGATTAAGTAAAAGTAATATTCATAATATAGTGCACTGCACAACATACAAAGACTTGTAATTATACTAACCAGTCATTTTTAAAATGGCGGACTTCGATATTCACGTTTTTGAGCTCAGGACACCGAAATTTTTCTGCACAGCCGGCTTTCCTTATTGCTCTAGCCACGGGGACCTATTCCGGCTCGGGGTGCGAGACAGTCAATTCTGTTCTCACTGCTAAGCCCGAGTTGCTTGCTTACGTGCGTGCAGTAAGATACATGAAACATGCAAATGCCAGAGAGCAGTGAGAACAGAATTGACTGTCTCGCACCCCGAGCCGGAATAGGTCCCCGTGGCTAGAGCAATAGGTGATTTTACTCCGTTGTGCAGAAAAACTCCTTGTCCTGGGCTCGAAAAACGCGAAGCTCAAGCTCAAGTCCGGCATTTTATCCAGGTGAAATGACAGGTCAGTAGGCGTAGGCAGGCATGTATGGACTTGTAATTTACCGGAGCAAGAATAATAATTAGGCGGCTGAAAGTGCTCCGGCTCGGCATCGCATAACCTTTCAACGTTTCATGAAAACAAAAAGTAAGGTGGTCGTTACTCGTTAGTCGGAATTTAGTATACGTAAGCGTGAGACGGCATAGTGTGACGAGCATTTACTACCGTAAACCTGGATTTTCGTAGGTCGTCACCTCTTGCTCGCCATCATTGTCAGGTAGTCACACCAATTCAAAAGTCCAGATTTTCAATTGTATGAACTTATTTAAAATGAAGCTAGCATGTTAGTAGGTGAGCGAATTGCTCAACAAGAGAACGTCCTCTGGGCAAAGATCACTAGGTCAATGTTAATGTATACGCCGAGCCTTAAATTTTTGTTTAAATCATTAGTCCTAGTTTGGCCGTGCTAAAAAAAGTGCCGCGATATAAAAAGGATACGTTTTTAATAGAATAGCGATTGAAAACTTATTGCAGTGGTCGGATGAAGTTACTTACTGAAGATGAGTGTATAAAGTGAGACAAGTGCTGAATTCAATTTGCAGGAAATGTATTGTCAATTGGATGTCCATTTGACAAAGCACTACTCAGCATTGTATGAGCAAAATGCGGGAACACTGCCAACGCCGTATAAGAAGGGAATGCTCGCTGTGGCACGTTTACAAGATGGAGCATATCGCCGAGTTAGTATTAATCCCAGCACGGTCTTCCACCCTTCCCAGGTCGTTGCCGGATCGCAAATCGCTAGAAAGACGTTAACTGATTGTTGGATCTTGCTTCACAAGGATTTCAATATTTCATCGTTCATGTCTGCTGATGATCATCTTTTCAAAATTTCTCCACACTTTCAGGATGTTCCCCCTCGGGTAAGACATTTCAGTAGGGTTTATCTGAATAGTATCATTAAATTTCAGGTTTATTTTACTAAAATTGTTAAACCTTTAGATTCAGCAGTTAGTTCTGACACGCACGGAAGAATTTATTGATATTCCCGAGTTTAGGGACGCACTCTGTCGACTTATAACAGAAGATGATGTACTCGAGGCCAGCCTCGACGGTGTTGGTAGTGATAAATTCGCTTATGTGACTCTATGGAGCCCAAAATTTAAGGCTTCAATTAACCAAATAGCCAAGGAGCATGCAGTTGCTTCCTTCAGGAAGCCACGTCTACCGCAGGTTGGTCGGCAAATTCACTTGATCCGAACCCGAACCGAACCCGAGCAACGAGTTTATGTAGTTCTCCAGCTAAGTAATTAATTAATTTAAAACTTTACAGCCCGGAGATGTCTTAGGTTTGGTTCATTTTTCTCATTTGGATCCGGATGGCACAGCCTTCGTCCAGATCGAAAACTACATGTACCAAGTATTTAAATCCGTGGAACGGAAGATCTCACCGGGAAAATTCATTGAGGCAAAAAAGGCCGGGCCGTATCATTTGAACACCGAAACAATCTACATCACCGAATGGGACGGAGCGTATGCTCGGATTCAACTTCACGAATTGTACGACGAAGATGCCACCGTAAATTTCATTGACTATGGAAACTTTGAAGTTATTAAAATCAGCGAAATCGTGCCCTGTGCCACGGTGTCGTCTGTATTCGAGAAGTTCCATCCTCAAGTTAGTGTTCTATTTAACGCAATTTTATACAAAGGATAGGTAATTTATATATTTCAAATTGATACAATATCCGGTGCCGTGTCATTCTTTTAGGCTATACAAGCACATCTTGTTAATGTTGGCAGTGTGGATGAGTATAAGTTATTCGAAATGATTAACCTGGACAAAGACCCTACTCTCCAACTCCAGGTAAGTGTATTTTAATGTCTAGTATATAATCGATAGCTATGTACTGTTAATTGTTTCCCAGTCTCTGTACAATGTTGCAATTCAACTCTTCTAGGTCGTTCATCAAGCGGAAGGAAAGTGTGCCTATATTGAACTGCTTCTGGAGAAAAAGTTGAAACGAAACTTCAACATTGAGATCGAAGAACCCTCCTCGCTTTTTCGCCTAACTGAGTTCGCATTCCAGCAAAATGTCGCTATGCCTTGGGACGAGCCCATCTTGCGTGCTGTATCCCAGTTGTGCTTGCAGCCAACTTACCCACAAATCAGCATGAAGATGACAAATTGGGGACCACCGGGGCCGCCTTCTACTTTGAGGCAGCCACCTCGAGGCTCTTTACTGGATGTTGTTGTGTTGGAAATCCTTCAAGCAGATGTGTTCTGGGTGAGACATGTCAGGTTATACGTTTACATCATGTAACCAGTCTAATCAATCAAACATTAAAAATCTTCTTCCTCATTCCAGATGAAAGGAATGCCAGCTAACATTCTGCACAATAGGTCGGGTTTAGCCCGTTTGGAAAACGAGATGAGGGACAGACTGCTGAATTCATGCGGCGAGCTACTAATAGAAGAAAAAATTCATCCGTAAAAGCACTTACTTTTTGTTATGCAAAAATTAATTATTTAATTTGGGTTTTTGCGGGTACTTCTCGTATAGTTATTCATTAGTTTTTTTTTTTTAATTTTGTACAGCTTCGCTCGTGGACTACGATTAGAAAAGGGAATGTTTTATTCCCTGCATCGTAAAACTGACGAAGGTTTTACCAAGTTTAGCAGGTGTGAACAATTTATGAACTATTCATGTTAGGTGTAGTAGCATTGTTGTGCAGGTTACATTACATGACTTGGATTGTTTTAAAAAGGGCTCGCCTCCTCGATGATGCAACATCATCTCATCATGCAGAAGACAAAGTCCACGTTCTTTTGGTAGATTATGCTGCAGTCGAGTGTGTAGAGATTTGGCAGTTATTTGTGATTTCAGCGGATGACTGTGCACGGCCGCCATACTCCGCGCTTTTCACAATTCGTAAGAATGGTTTTTTACTTTGCTAGACTAGCTGCTGGTGTACTTTTTTCGAATTCTAAATTTCGACTCATTTTCAGGTGGTTAATTGGTTTTCTTTTTCTCCATTGTATACTTACAGGTGGAAGGCACTCCCTGGGTAATGTAGATAAATTAAAGTTGCACCGAATATTGGTAAAAGAACAGCAGCGCGTTTTGGTTAAGGTTGACAGCACTTATTACGAAGAGTCCGGAAGGTGCATTATTACTGGAGATATTTATCTCAATGAGTAAGATAGCTGTCTATTAATTTCGATCAAACTTACGTACCATGATTACGTTTAGCTTGTGAAGGTCACATACTACTGTATTTATCTGGATTTACATTTTCTTTCAATTCAGGCCGGGCTACGTTCCTGGAATGCTTTGCAGGACCTTGTCCGCCGATCGTGCCATCGACAAACAATTGGGTACGTTGTTTGCTCATCTTATTACTATGCTCCCCAACGCCGACTAAACGTAAACAGTAAGAGACATGTGTACGGAACTTTTGTGCCCATGCCGTCCTTACTGATGCGCAATAACCGATAAATCTGGGCGTGTTTTTTAGTATTTTTACAATACAGGAGTTAAAAAACTGCAAAACAGCATAAACCCTTACCCACTTTGTATTGTATTGCATAGCGTTCGCGACTTGGTCAATGCATCGAATTAGGTTCGAAGGCTCCGCGGAGCGAGTTAACGAAATAAGGAGCCAAATATAGACAAATACTTACAGAAATTTTGTTTCGCTACAGATCCCAGAAGGAAATTTACTCTATATAGCTGCATGCATTGATTCAAGAATATCGAATGGACGATGACATCTTACTGCTTGTGATTGTAAATACTCAAAATGATTCCTACGAGACAAGCAGACGACTGTGCCGTTATCGCCATGGACGAATGAATTTCCAGTCTACCTACACACAGTCTCAGTTTTTCCAAAAAAGTGTCATTCTAAGGCTTCCGTTATTAGCTGAAAACGGTTAGGGATTAATTATTTTATTTACTTAAATGACTCAATTGGAAATACCGAGTCTGTTTAGATATAATGTTAGGAAATCCTCATTCTTAGGTTTTAGTGTTTTATTTCTGGTCGAATTGCCTTTAATTGACTTTTAATATAGAAATATTTTAAAGTTCAAGATCTCTTTCTAATCGAATATCACTCTTTTAAAAGCAAATCTTTTGTTAGCGCAAAACATTTCTCCATTTTTTCAATTGATTGGTTGTATTGGAACACAGATTTTTCAAACCTTATTTAAATATGATACGAAAAATGTGAAGCTAACACTCGAACGAAAAGATGGCCTTAGTGTATTTATCAGTAGTTAGGATTCTTTATATCGACATTGACTATTCTTATGACGAATTCAGGAAGATTATTTACTGTTTAATGTAGAATTTTAACTCTGGAGGGTTTTTTTCTCGAAAACCCAAATATTTTCGTAGTTTTAATGTTTAGTGTTCTTTCAGATTTAATTAGATCCTGAACATAATGTCCAGATCAAGCTTCTGAAGTTCTAATTCAAACGCCACTGTAAGTATTCTCACTAATTGTAGTCCCTAGTTAGGATGAATTAAGGTTAACTGCTGTATTCCCAAACAATTAATTATTTATCTAGCAACAACCTACTACCTGAAACAAATTAATTATTACTGTACTTTAAGGACCATGTTCCAAAGCAAAATTTCTCTGCTGTAATGGACTCTTAACAACCCCTGCTTAAGCCCTTAAGTTACCAACTTTGATTAATTGCTATTGTTTTCTTGTCTGGTTCAAACCCGAGTTAAATGGAACGTATTTATTTGGTACTGCTTATAATGACTATAGAAATATTATAAAAATTATTTATTACCTGCTTTATTGATGGAAATTTGTTTGCTGTGACTCATGGCTAAATTAAATATGCAATACTTATTCTAATAAAATATACGACGGTATCCATTCAATTGACAAGATCGTCTGCGCATTATTTATCTGGGAACCGTTTGCATAAATGATAATTCATGACCAATTCAAGCGGTAGCCATTTTCTCGAACTGCGTCGGAAGCCTAGTCAAATCACACGTTCAGAAAAATTGTAGAATCAGTCGAGTTCTGAATTTAAATAGGAGTTTATTTACGATCAATAAATAGACCACTACTGCTATCAATGTTGACATCAGTGTAATTTGAAGGAAAACTTAAAAAATGCTATCGAGATTTCGAGATTAAGATATTCCATCGTGACATGACACAACTTAGAAAGCTGTAATAATTGTTTCTGAACAATCTATACATAGGTTTACAGACTTTGTTAGATCTTTAATTCAGGCTCTGGTATTAATGCTCGACTTGTTAGCCGGTCAATTTTTTCAAAACATTATAGTTTTTATACATGCGTGATCCAAGTTGAATTCGGATTTCTGATAGTACTGACTTCACTTTGCGTTCGCTGGTCGTACGAATTTGTAAATTATGGCTTGTTTTCTATGAGTCTCGAATTTAATGGATTGTGCTTTTTCTTGTTTAATAGGAGTCTCGCCTTAAGAATTACTTTGACATAACTTAACTACAAACTATAATTAGGTAAAACGTAACTAGGAATTTCCAAGAGGACATTCATTGTTGACAATGTCTAGACAGAGTAAGAACTCAATCAGTCCCAGCACAACTGAAAAAGTCGTAACAAAACTGTAAATAAATATTGTGACATGAGAGCTATAAATAATGCTTTCACAAAATTAATATATAATCAGTCATAAAAATAGTAAAACATTGAAACTAAAGGAACTGTACTGTTTGTACCACGAAAACTCTGCATTCATTGTTTCTAAAGCCAGAACTCGTTTATTTGGAGTAATGTGGGTGGCATAAAAGGCATGTGCATAACTTAAAATTTGAGTGCATCAGGAATTCAGTATTCACAGTTCAATTTTCAGGCCTTATCTTTAGTACTACCACTGGTCTGGAATTCACAAACTGCATGTCGAATGAATAAATCAAAGGCATATGATATTTCCCAGAAGACAAAGATCCTAAATTCCAGGACTCGGTCAGTTTCATGCAAATCCAACTGGCATTTCTATATATAATTTAAAACTATTGGTTCGTTACTGGCAAGATAAGTCACGTTACTTCGTAACTCAACAAAATTTAGGCTTGTGAATTAGCAGTAATAGGAACACTGTGCAGACTGAGTAGACGGATATTTGAATTTTCTGTATCCAGCTCATTGTCATGATGTCCGTTGAATAAATTGGGTGGAGGCGTTGTTCGCTTCAGGTTTGCTTCAAAGTTGGAATCTATTGAAGAGACGCCGCTATCATTCTTGTGTCTCGTTTTGTGTTTCTGTAAATCTTCATGGTCAGATATGGAAGGTCCACCGGGGGGCAGAACGTCTTGAATGTTTTTATTTTTCATTTGGAAAAAAGTATTTGGAACGTAGTTCATATTTGAGATCCCTTGAACTTCATTATACGGTACGGGCGAGGGGGTTGTACTATGACCTGATGACTCGGTTTCCCTACCCGGCGAGTGAGTCATGGGTTTTCTGACATTAGGATTATTATCATAACTGAACTGTAATTCAGCATTCGGGTCAATGTTTTCCTCGGACGGCTTATCCGGTCGTGGACTAAATATTTCTGTAGGACCAACGGAGTCCCTGGACTTCATAAAGACATAGCCAGCATTGTTGGCTAGCCTCTGTAAGTGTGGGTCAGACGTACTTGGTAACGTCTCCAGATTCTGATATTCCCCGGAAGTTCCAAAATGTTGACTTGGAATTGGTAACATGTTTGGAGATTGTGATGGGCCACAATTGGGATCAACTTCTAGAATATTCGCATATGATCTGTCTGGAGTAGGGCGTCTACTGACACAGGCGAAGTCAGGACCTGACATCTGACCCAAGTAGTCCGTTCTGTCCCGCATCTGCTCCTGATTCAGGGAAGTGTACGGAACGTTGAGGTCAATATAGTGCTTTCGTAAGCCTTCTTCCATCAGGTCACCGATTCTATCAGCTAAGGCAGTAAAGGTAGGACGCATTGAAGGTTCTTTGTCCCAGCAGCTACACATTAAGTCGTAGATGGAGGATGGGGCGTATCTTGGTTTTTCCATCCGGTAGCCCTGGTTCAGGCATGTGTAAAACTGCTCGTCCGGCTCCATGCCTGGAAAACAGTTACCACCAGTGATTGGGTTAGAGCAATGTGAACGGTTCTTTCAGTTTCAGCCTCTAAAATCGTCCGTTTAGTACCTGGATAAGGGTTCTTTCCCAACGTGAAGAGTTCCCACATGACCACTCCGAAGCTCCATACGTCGGACTGTGTGGAAAATACTCGGTAGTAAATCGACTCGATCGCCATCCATTTGATCGGTAAGGGAACCTAGATGAAAGGAAACCTTTAGCATGTGTCTTCGATATGCATTACCAATCAAACAATAAGGCTCGGCCATAACAAACCTCAGTCTTTTTCTTGTAATTTTCCTGATGATACATTTCCTTTGCTAGTCCGAAATCACATATCTTTACAACATTGTTTTCGCCCAGCAAAACATTACGCGCGGCGAGATCACCGTGAAGTACCTAAAAACCCGAATTCGAAATATTAACGCGAGTTCGATTGCCTTAAAATGCTGGAAACCGAAATGAATGAGCAGCCACATTACATTTCGTTGTGCAAGGTACTCCATTCCTCGAGCAATTTGAAAGTTCCAACAGAGAAGATCTGTGGTAGTAATGGGTCGTACATCCCTTTCTTGGTAAACACCGCGGTAGTGTCCGTTCCAAGTGGAAGCCGAGGAACTTCGGCGATTTCCATCAGTCCCCAGCACAGTCGGCGAGCTAGAGACGTAACTCATGTCCGTGCAGACGCTCTGAACATGAGTACTCAAGGCGTAATCATCATGGTGATTCGACATGGAGGTGCGGGGGCTGAGATGGTCCATTTCCAGCTCACGCATGGTATGGTAGCCGTTCGCCATGATTGGTCGGCCATCGCTAGTTCCACTATCAGTGAAAGTCAACGCAGCGTAATTTAGTCTATTGTTTCCGAATCCGCAGGTATCAATGTTAAGGTTAATGGCGTTAGTCACGAGTCCAGATTTCAAGTTCAATTGAGAAGATCAGAGGTCCAAGTTTTCAATTGCATCCAAGAAAAACCAGGAAATACCCAATAAGCCAACACCAAAGCAGCGTGCAATGTAAATTAGATTTCCAGATGAGCGGAAATAGAAAGATAGCCAAAACCAGAAATTAGTATAGGATTAGTTGTAAGTGCTACCCGATTCCCAATAGGCCAATTTCGCGTTATTCGGCCGAAGCAATAGCTCAAAATAATTGGGCGTACCTCTGGCCTGGTGAAATGCACTGTTGTTCAAGCGGATAGCAACTGTTAGGATCAACGATATCTAAATTTCGATCCAACTGATCGATGAAATCATTCTGATGTCGATGTAAATAACTCAACAGACTTCCATACTTGCAATATTCCACGATAACCAGGAGTTCTCCTAAAATAGATTAACAAAAATCCGTCGTAAATCAATTCATCCTTTTTTCTGACCGTATTAGTATTGTTTTGAATTCATACGTTTCTTGAGGAGTTGTTTGGTACAAGCGCCAAGTAAGTTCACGACATTGACATGCTGTCCGAGGTGAATCATGATTTTCAACTCCGACATGAGAGCTTTGAAATGACTGTCGTCTCCATTGGGTTTCACCATTTTAACGGCAACCGTCGTCATCCGCTCGTTTTCCCTAATACCGAATGCCTGTGCTCGAAGTACACGGCCGAATGCTCCCGATCCAATTTGAATTCCTATTAGATATAGGTAGAATGAAATTTTATTCATTCTTGAATCTCACAGAAATTATGCAAATCTATGCCGCACGTACCTAGCTTTAATTTATCTCGTGGAAATTCGAATTTCTTGTCATAAGGAAGTAAGTTTACTTGCTCCACGATTCCTTGCTCGGGATTTATTTTTTCAACATCTCCTTTCTCGAAATCATCCAGGCTTAGCTTTTTCAGCCATTGTTTCATTCTCTGAAATATGAAAATTTGAAACATATCATAAATCCATTGAGATTGTTAAATGAGCCTACGAAACGCAAAAACGCTCTTAAATTGGGAATTGCTTGAAACTATCGGATCAAGGAACTTACTCGTTCCTTGAGCTTATACCACGCTGTCCAAAGTGCGAAAATGATACAGCCGATCGAGAGAACAACGATAACGATGATCCAAAAATTGGAAAGGCTTGCTATAATTCAGATTTTGGAAAAGACGTCACTTCTTAAATTGCTATCAAATCCGTTATCATGTATCGTGTACAAACGTCGCTAACTTACCGTGGGTAACGAACGCAATTTCAATGCGTTTCTCATCATAACTAACACGATTTGACGCTCTGCATTTGTATACACCAGAAAAATCTTCCGAGACGAAATCAAACCGCAGTGTACCATCGCCTAGAATGATTTTCTCCCGCAGCCCTGGTATATCGGTCACTGGTTCATCGTCCTAAAAATGTTAAGAATTGCCTGAACCTAGACTTAACTGCTATGACAATATTTAAATATTTGAATACCTTGAGCCATGTAATCTCTGGCGTAGGTACGCCCTTTGCGTTGCAGTAAAATATGGCGTCTTTCCATGCGCTATTTCCTAAATGGTACTGAATAGAAGACGAGTTTAAATTTGACGCGGTGATAATGGGTTCAGCCATTCCTGATTAGGACAAAATAGGGTCATTATTTTCCTTTCATTATATGCAAAATAGAAAGCTTGAAGAACTTACGCAGCACATTGACGGTAATGTTTGTGGTCAACAAGGTTTCATCTCCGTAAATTGGCTCCACTTCACAGATATAGATTCCACTGTAATTGGTTGTAATGTTGTTAATCTTTAAGGTGGCTTGATGTGACCAGTCGGTAGTTTTGTCATGGATCGATACATCTGTTGGTAGAACCAGAGGATGAAAATACGCTCCTTGATCTTAACTATTGATTTACATACGTAGGATTGAATAAATTACTTTGCAATGTATTTGCCGGGACTGGGACTGCGTTAATATCCGGTTTGTATAACCATTCGATTTTCGACGTGAAGTTGACCTTGGAAACGGAGCAAATGTACTCCACGTCATCAGTTTCTACAGGTTCTGGATTAGGTGTTTCTTCATCACCTGCCCCATGGATCGAGTAGCCCTGTGCAAGGGGATCCGGAAAATCTGTAGTATGGAAGAAAACCAGTTGATCACTGTGGCGACGTTTGAATTCGATATAGTAATTCGAGTCAACCACGCACCGACAGCAACGACCAGAACGGTATCTTCTCCTACTCCTATGCTGTTGTTCGCTTCACACCTCAAGTAGCCCGTTCCCTTAATTTGGAAAGTTGTTCCCAACAACGTATATCTGGGCCCCTCTTCGTCTGTCATATGCCGAGCTTTTCTTTTGGTCTGAAAATTATTGAAACCAATTAGCACTAGGCTCGTAACCTAACGCGGCCGTTGGGCTCGACAGTTGGGCGCGAACACTTGGGCGCGTCACATTTGGGCGCGGCGACATTCGGACGCAGTGAAACTTGGGGGCAGAACAATTGGGCGCAGCGTCGTTGGGATGCGGTGGCATTAGGGCCGTGCGGCGACGCTTGGGTGCAGCGACAGTTGGGCGCGTCAATTTTTGGGCCTGTATTCATTTCAAGATTATAAATTCTGAGAAATATACAACCATCTGAGCTTATGTGATTCGCTTCTACCTTATTTAATTTAATAATATTTTTAATTTGCATGTAGCAAACACATAAATTAACCTGCAAGGTTTTTCAGAAGCTTAGCTGCTTTGACATACTCGGTCTTCTTAGGATTTTATGACGCAATTTTGAAATGATCGGCGCCCTACTGTCGCTCGCCAACTATCGACGCTCAACGGTCGCTTCATGGGCTCCGGCTCGTAACAACTTCGTCAATTCTGTTTATTATATTTAGTTGAATTCGAACCGTGATCGGCATGAAGTCCTCGCACTCATCCTCGTTCAAAGTGTCATTCAAGCAGTTTTTGAAAAACCATTCAGCAGTTGGGTACGGATATCCATTGGCCTTGCATTCAAAAGTGTAATTCTTGTTGAAATTGAAAAATGTAAGGTTACGCTTCTTAAGAATGTAAACTTCTGGACCATCTGAAATTAGAGAATCACAGCTTTCATTACTGCACTCCACTCCACAATCATAAATTTAATTTGACGTCATACCGCGAACAGTGAGTGTAAGATCGATTGACTTTTCATGATATCCATTTTCTGCTATGAACTTGTACCGTCCGCCATCTTGCATTGTGACACCCTGTATGCTCAAAGTGACATGGTCGGCGGCCCGTCTCAATTTGTACTTGTAGCCAATTGAGCCAACCAGCTCGGAGCCCTTTGGGCTCTTCCAGGAATAATGGTCAGGGTCAGGCGCAGGATAACCGTGCAAGTAAATTACCCACTTGGCTTCTCTCGACGCATTGACCGTTATATTTTTTTCACGAGACGTCGAAGTATCAACATCGAGAAATTCCTCTCCTGGAGCTGTATTTAAAGATCGATTTTATTTAGATTGTTACAGCAGAAACTACGGGATTTTACTGGCTTAGCTACTCCCAGTGATTACCAAAAATATGGACCGTCTGATTTACGGAGCGCTTCTGGCTCTTCTGGCCGCTGGAAATTGTGGCCACGCAAATGTATAAATCGTCGCCATCAGCTTTAGTCGCATTGAAGACTGTTAAACGATGTCGATATCTCTTTTTGTTATCGTTACTGGGGACAGGGACTTGTTCTAACTTGGCACGCCCGGACTGAAATCGTGAGAATTGCTTGGCGTTAATTAGGTATCCATTTTTAAGTAGTCGTATTAAGAGAATCTGTGACATACTTGTAAGACTGATTTCGGCTCCGTCCAATTCAAACCGTAGAAAACCCCTTTACCTGATTCAATATTACAATCCAGTATGAAGGTTTCTCCAACGGACGCGGAGCGAAAGTTGGTGCCGTTAATTGTAAGTCGCACGTTCTGCGTCACACTCGCATCTAAAATTACGATTATTTAAATTTGGATATTTTCCTTACTTATTTCGTCAGAAAATAATATACATGGTTAAAAGAGATCAAGATTGTTGCGGAAAGCACAGGTTTCCCCAGATTCCAGCACCATCTGATCGAAATCAAGAAGCTCGATAAGCTGAAGACTCAATAAGCAACCCAAGAATGCTTTTTGGTTCAACTAGAATCAAGCAAGCGTCAGGACGAAAAGCAACAAAGAAAGCTTTCATACCAAAGATCACACACGCCACGCGAGACACTCAAAGCAAATAACTCGAAATTATCATTTTAAGTACCAACAACGCGAAGATATATGTTCTGTGTTTGTTTCTTGGATCCCTTTTCTCCCGTGCAAACGTAGTAGTCCTCCGAAGCTGTGACCACAGGGTCAATTGTATAGCCATCTGCATCGGTATAGCTCCATCCCGGATCCGTATTCGGATCAATCTAATATACATACGGGATAGAAGAAATCAGCATAATGCCCGGTAACTGAGGCTGCCATTTTTGTTTGGAAACGGTCTTACTGGACGTGACCCATGTGAAAGTGTGACTTTGACGCCCAGGTGACTCGGACGGCAACTAGGGACGGTGTACCTCGTTCCCTTGGTCATAGTATAGAACTCCAATCCTTGAACATCGTTCGTCACTAGAAGCTTCTCTTCATCTAACAAGCAAAGACAAAGGTCAATCAGCGGAACTATTGGATACCCCGGCGAGATTCATTTTTAGATAAATGCAAGAAGTCATGCAGAGCAGAGTAATTTTTGAGCAAGGAATTCATAGCCTTAATAAACGATACTGGATATTTTATTAGCGCAATTCATAACGCGCGCATTAGTAAACATACGGCAGTTAGTAACACTCAAGAACAGATTCATCCGCTTCAATGGACACAATGGTAGTAGCTCATTAGTCACATGAGGCACTTAAAATCCAACCAGTACTTAAGGTTTATTAGCATTCTTAAGTCGTAACCACCCAATAATGAGCTCTCATATTACTCAAACACAGTTGAATGCAGAATCGCTCATTTGCTCCTAATCTACAATTAAATTCAATCTCTAGGTAGTACGACACATTACTTGGAAGAAAGATTCAAATTAAGGTTATATTAATCAAACGGTACTTTACGGCCTCTAAACGCATACCTACATACAGATCCAGATATACCTATCCTACTGATGGCTAGATAGCCGCATAACGTTAAAAATTACGACTATAGTACTGTCCCAGGAATTAAAAGTTACATGTTCTTACTGCTGCCTTATTAAAAGCGATCTAAAAACCCTTGAAGCAATTACCTTCCACATATACAATCCTATATGCCCTGACCTCGCTGCCTTCCTCCAGCTCATCATCATCCATCTCACAAGTATAGTGCTGGGCATCATGTCCAGTAACACTCTTCAGTATAAGAATTGAACTGAATTGATACGGATGCTTAGGGGCTGCAGCAGAAGTCTCCTTCTTGATTTCCAAGCGGCTATCATTCTGAAATAGAAAATGATATTACGTATTGAATTTTTCGATTCTGATAAAACGCAAGCTGAACTTTTGGCATTTTGTATAGGAGTTTAGGACGTAAATTTTCATCGGAAATGTTCGCACTGGTGTTGGTGCATTGTCCTGCACTGCCTTAAATTACCGCATTTCCGATCCGCGGAAAATTCCTTAAGAATTACATAGTAGTTCTGAATAATTTTTCTCAAAGCCATTAGCCCCAGCGAAGGATCTCACTTCCAATTAGGTCTTGTTTTCCTTATTGCAAAAGAACCACGATTTAGGGAAAACCTCAAGTATAAACAATAGAAACGGACGGAAGTAGCTGGCTAAATAGATTCAATGCTTCGGACTTGGGGCCCGGTTTTCTGTGAAAAACCGAGGGCAAAACTTTTCAAGAACAAACAATAATATTATTTATATTTAATTATCTCTGCACGTTAGGATCAACTCGGAATTAACACACTTTCCTACTCTATTATATAACTCCAATTTGCCACTTGCAATTGGTCGCATGGTAGCTTCAAATCCTGAAAGACCGATGCCAACTGCTGTATAAAAATAAACTTCGATAAACATGCTGAATAATAATGTGCAAAGCAGTACTTTTCCTATGCTAAAAATATGAATTTCATAAAATGTTTGGCGATACCAGAAAAATATTACTAAAACGCTAGAGTAAAAAATTGACCGGAAAAAGTTTAGAAATTATTTAACCATCCATCAATTAAAAAAAAAACATACCGGAGCTCGCCAGGTTGCTTCAAGGGCCAGTCTCAGGCCACTCGTCGCCCCTTCGCCACGAGCTCCGTTGATTAACTTCAAGCTTCTAAACCGACTTATAACTTTAGAGATAAGAATGAAGCCTCCCAAATTTTTTTTCAATACAAAACGAAGTCCAAGTCTAAGCCATAGGTTTCAAAGTGTACAGCACTTCATATAAAGTTGAACAGGGAGAAATCGTGAAATGGTTTTAATTTAATTCTTTAATTAGTGCATTCCAATTTTCTTGAGCTCTAAAATCCTAATTACGGGCTAGATAAGTATGCTCGAAGTCTATGCAGCTTTAATTTCCTCTAACACCGAACCAATAGCCGTGAAAAGGGCTCACCTAAACCAAAAAATTTGAGCACGGGCTAAGGCATCAAAGGTAGATTGTTTAAATT
>VNWX01001247.1:0-15930 GCA_009869905.1 Ceratophysella communis
GCGATACGTGATCTGTGTAAAATTTCAAATATTTTTTACTCGAAATATGTGCATTTCTATTAATTTTGTCGTTAATATTGGTGATTTTCTGTGCTTGGTTTAAACCATTGGTTTTTTTTTAAAAAACCGAGCGGTTTAAACCATGGTTTAAACCAAGCTGGTTTAAACCACGACACCCTGAAAAAAAGCAGTACTCACCATCTCATGGCAAGCCTTTGACTTGAGTGACATTGATCCATATTTTGCGTAGCACGTCTCCGCCGCGTTTCCGGCAAGTACAGCCATGTCCGTGGCGGTCACAAGAAGCATTCCACCATCAACAACGGACTACCAGACAAAAATTTAATTATACTGGCTAACGAAATGAATAAAACTATTTGCATTTTAAACAGAGTCAAGACACCTGCACAGCGGCATCCAGAAAACCAGCTGGTGACCCATATGGATCAAGATCCACGGCAAAGAATTTATTCCTCTCAGAATACATCAGATCGCTTTTAAAAAAAACAATACACAATTTCGTAAAAAAACAACATAATAAGAAGCGCTCTGGCTTAGTCGCCGGGTAAATGATTTTTAATCGAACTTCAAAAAACAAGACGAATAAGTAAATAGGTAAATTATTTTACCATCTCACTTACAGGCAATCCTTTTGCGAAAGTGAGACTTTATCCATTACATTATTCCTCGTACAATTCTCTGCAATACTCGCACATGCCCGAGAACTGTTATCATTTGCTACGATACTGTCGATTCCTGTGATTTCCAATGCGTAACGAATAGCACGAATACCAGATGCAGACATAGCTTCCAGAATCTCAATTTTTGACGGCTTAGTCTTTTGTCTCCATTTAGGCTGAAGATCCTCCTTAAGGAACGCCTGGATTGCCAAGATGCTAGAAATAAAAGGATAAGTAATGTAATTAAATATGTATCAATTATCAATTTAGCCTTCAGCCACAGCATTTCAAGTCCACTAATTAGCAAGCATTTCGATTACAATAGCAACAGCTTTAAAGAGGATATTTCCTTCTCCAAACTCCTAAATATGGTTCAATTAAGCCCTATTAGCTTGAATTTAACAGACAACGGAATTAGTTTTTCTACTTACCTCAGGTCTCTGTTGACTTGCTGAATGGGATTGTAGAAGATTCCTTGGTCCGCCTTGAACGTGATTACTGCTTTGCCTTCAGTGATGGTTTTAGTCCCTCTACAATTGAAAATACAACACAGTTAAGTATTAGGAATAGGTCCTCTTGTTGGACTGTCTTCTAAAACTTCATATCATAACGCGTAAACACCAACTAATAATAAAGATGACGAACTGATGACTGCCTAAAATCCACCTACCACACCGATGACAGATCGACTTCGCTTAAAATTAGCTGTTTTACCCTAGATTTGATTCCTATTGGTTAGGCATTAGGTTAGGAAAAAGTCAAAATGGTGAAATTCGCTCAAACCCTAACCTAACATAAACAAAACCGAGCACACCGACCTTGATCGGTATGGGTGTATTTTAGGTAGATCGAAATAAAACGTTCGTAGGTATTTTTGATTTCTCATCTGCAGAACTTGGCTAGTATCGCTAGCAAACTCACCCTGCCTTATCCAACAGTTCCTTTTCCTTTCGCCCCATTTTCTTCAGCTAACGGACGGATGACCTTTGAGGAAATACACAGTCCACTTCCAATTCAGATAACTGACCTAGCCTCGCGGAAGCGGAGGACCGGAACAACAAAACAACGTGTTACTCAATCTCGATTTCCGCCGAACCAGTGAGCGACAACTGCATGTCGCATGTGCTTCAGAATTTAAAATTTCGAATCCCGCCCTCATTCGCTCCTCTTCTCTTTTCGCCGGTCAGAAATCTTGGGCTGCCTTTAGCTCCTCTACATTCCTTAAAACTATACTCATTTCAATTTTTCGAATTCTTAATAATTTTATGATTATTTTCCACAAAATTTTCCCAAACGTTTTCATTATGAGGAATTTCGCATGACTAAAAAATTTATTACAAGTAAAGCGATATCGTAAGTCGTAATTAATATTGATATCGACAGAACATGAGCAATTTCGCGTGTTACATGTTACATGCAAGCTTTATTTCCTTAATTTCGCAATAAATCGTAACGCCACATAAAAAAAGGCCATTCATCAGAGTTACAACCACTCAATTTTTAATCAATTGTCTTAATGATTGGATATTCGGCACACTGGTTACAAAACTACAGTGCTTCTTCATCTACTAATTTTAACTAGGAATGCAAGTCAAATCGTTGTTGAGTATTGAGTATAGCTGGAAAAGTGTAACGTGTAACTATTATATCATTAATTAACATTAGAATACATACTAACATAAAAGTTTAGAGTAAAACTTGAAACAAGCATGAGCAAACGCAAGTACTAATTGAATGGAATATTTTCTATTGGTTTAAAATACTAACCTTAAGAAAACTAGTAAAATAGCCACAACATTGGTTTAATTCAAAGTAATATTTTTCCGTTTTAGACGGGAAAATAATTTGAATTACGCTCAACATTCTTGGTTAGCTTAAAATTAATAAGGCACTAAATATTAAAGTCTTAAGTTCTGATTTGTATCAAGAAGGCACTGACTGCAGAGTTTGCTCGTTTCCGTGCACCGTTCTAGACCCAAGTTTAATAATCGCGGAAACGCACCATTATTGTACAAAGCGGATCTGTCTGTTTACAACGCTTCGGGCTTTTAGCTTCGGACTCATTTGTTCAATTGTAGCGTTTTGCCGTCGTGTTGTAAACAATCACATCAAGAAACAACAAATTCACGAAAACAAACCAAGAAAATTTAAAGCTGACAGGAATGACTACTTTAAAAACAAAAATAAAACTATTTAAAAATAGATTGGCCCGTCATAGTAATTCAACACGTTCACGATTCTAAAATTTGAATATATTGCGAGTAACGTAACAGCGAGAATTGGGAAGGTAACCAACAAACAAGGGAATAAATACAAGCGACTAATAATTACGTAGAATGGAGGTGAAACGTAGAACTATCTGGTTGATCGATAAACCAATCCTCTTCGGCTGGGTTCGTAAGAAGGTGGTAGCTGTAAATGAATTAAATCAAACATCAGTCACATTGAATTATTCCGGAAAACAATATTCGTGTTTAAGCGTAGTATAATTAAGGGCCAAACTACAACAGATTGCGAAAGCGAAAATAAAAGTAATTTGTACATAGAAGAACAGCTACAATTAATCAGGCTTCACTACTACGCACAACACCGGAGCAATACGATTAAAAATTCGAAATCACTGATAGGGTCTGGTAAAGGTTAATCAATTTATGTTCTGAGGAGACTTTACTTGAAAATATTGAGCTACAGAGATGTAAAAATTGACAGAGGGTCATGATTCATGATCGCGAGAAAAAAGACTTTATCGCGCGATTCGTCATACACATTCAACTCATTCAATATTAAAGACCAGAAAATCCACCATAAAAGTTCTAAATCCTACTAAACACGATTAAATGTCTTACAGTGGCTCCAATTCGAGAAAGGTAACGGTTTCTAATGTGAAATTCAGAAGTGGGAGTTGAAGGAACAGCGGATGCAAAGAGCTGGTCTCTCTCCAAAGACTCTGCCAGCCTGTTTGTGACAACAAGATCAAGTTTAGATCTTCCTAACAACCTGATAGTTGTTAATTGCTACTAACTCTCCAAAGACTCTGCCAGCCTGTTTGTGACAACAAGATCAAGTTTAGATCTTCCTAACAACCTGATAGTTGTTAATTGCTACTAATACAGAGAGTAGGTATGTTACTACAGGATACAAGAGCTTTCTAGCTTGCGCCCGAGCCGTTGTTGGTATTATTATACCCATAGACCCATAGACAAGTTCTTATGTCTATGATTATGATTATACCGCGTGGGAAAGTAAAGATGCAAAAACAGCAGAGATTATAAACTAGCCGTCGTTCATAGCGTTGAATTATAAAGCTATACAGCGCTGCTTGGGGTTGGATGAGTAATAAGCCAAATTCAAAATATTTACAAGGTTAGGAATCAATCTACACAGAAATAGCAAGGCCACAACAGATTTTGTTTATTGTATGTTGCATAAAAGCCACAAAATGGTAACTATTTATATTAGAAAACACCTACAATTGCAGCACCAGAATCGTTTATTGTGAAGACTGTGACCTTTGACCCTTAAATACGAGCGCAAATTCAAAAAGTCTTGTATCACTTGCGTTCTATGGTCGTAAGACAGTTTTAGAGAGCTAAGTACGTATACTCTGTTCTGGAGTCAAAAAATAAATCAGGTTTTAGAATTCCAAAATTTTGAGAATTAGAAGGGCACTCAATTATATCCAAAGTAAGTTAAATTTAGATGGACTAAAAGATTGGGGTTGGTCATTTCGGCATTTTTATGTGTAGGGACAATTAAACGCACTGAAAACAAGATAAAAGAGAAAGCATGACTGAAGCGATTACAGTGCAAACAGGTTGACCATTGACCATGCACAACGATATGCAAACAAAAGGGTTGGAATTAAAAAAGCTGAATTTTCTCTCCAGAGTAATCCTATTACCGAATCTCCTCTATTTGTGCCGTCTACTCTCTCTTGCGACTATTTGATTTAATTTTATAGTAAAGTTAAAAATTAGATCTGAAGTCTCACATTTTGCTATGATCCCAACGATCTCGTGCTGAAATCGACATGTTCAATGTACCATTCTGAACAGAATCTCGTACCCAGAGCACAACAGTACAAGCCAAGGACACTGTGCAGCACACAAAAAAAAATCAATCGAATTAATTCGATGGTCACCTGCAAGATTCTCTGCTCAGTCCGCCTTTTTGGAGATGTTGCCGTCTTCAGCTTCTTCTTCGGGAGCCTCTCCTTCAAACTCACTCGAGGAGTGGTCCTGACTCGTTAAATGTTCAATCAAGCTTCGCCGAGAAGGTTTCAGACTAAGAATACCGTCAGTGCGCCAGTCGTGCAACCATACTAGCAGGATCATCACCAGTGCAACTGTTCCAATCATGCACCGATTATGGGATGTATAAATTGGAATATTAAAGTAGTGCGTTATTTTTTAAGTTACTAGAAATCTAGGAAAACTGCTCTTCAGTCTACAGATAGAACATAGAACCCCGGAAATAATTGATGTATCAAGGAATATGCATATAGGATCTAAAAGCATTTCTTTATGTATGTGGGTTTCCATTAGCGATTACGAATTACGATTTTATCCACATACCCCGCCTAAGAACTAATACGAAAATGCTTAGAATCCTTGAATTAATGGAGATTTGCCTTGAAAAAAGTTTACTCCACGTAATTCATTTATGAAAATACACAGACGCTTGATTGTCCAGTTGCAGAGAAAATTGAAGAACTTACGGCATAGCCAAGCGAGGAAAAACACTTCCAGGAGCAAATATCCAGCTTGATCGACGATGTAACCAGCGAGCATAGTAATAACCGCTAGGCCCAAGTTTTGAACGGCTTGCATAATTCCATACGCCGTCCCGAGTTGGTGCTCAGGAACAACTAAAGCGACCATCTGAAATGGTAATTAAAACTAATCTCATGCTACAGTCTTACGGCACCTAATATTCCAATATATTTTAAGCTAAAAGAATCACGTACCGGCCAAAGTGCACTAGCCAGCATAGAATACGATAATCCCATGGTGATCATTGGCACATACGGGTTGATGTACGTGAATGCCAATAGAGCATGAGCCCCAATCGTCACAAGAATTGACAGAAAGACCCAAAATATATTTCTTCCCATACGGTCAACCACGAACCCGAAGAATGGTGAGGCGAATGCCGACACCACGTAGAGGATGCTGTTAACAGCATTTGCATTTGCAGCTGTATACTCAAACTTCCGCTCGAAGAAGACTCTGTTAAAAACACGTTAAATTAGCGCATTTACTTCTACTGCGAAATCTTGTAGAGCTATAACTCACTTTCCAAGACCAATGAACGGAAAAATTGCGACGTAATACGCCACACATGTTCCAGACATCAACCAAAACGAGAGAGGAAAGTCCTTAATATCGGACAATCGAACAGTTTCCGGTTCACTAGTTCTCTCGGCTCTTTTGTTCAGAATTTTCTCAGCTCGGTAATCCATGAAGGCCAGAATCACGGCACACATCAGGGACATGGCACAAGTGGATGCAGCTGAAATTAAAGTTCAGTATTCAAAATATTGCTCTTCAAAATATCAAAACGATTTTGTATTGCCAACTGACCCACAAGAAGAACCATTCCCAAGCAGGTCGGACCTTCATAGAACTCTTTGATCCAACCGTAAATGGGCTCCATTAAATTGAAGTTGACGGTTGAGCCGACCCTAGCGAAGCTCAACTGCAGACCGAATACCATATTAAGCTCTTTTCCTTTGAACCAGCTTACTGCATAAGTATTCTGTGCAACAGCTAAAGACTCTCCCCCAATGCTATAGTTGTAAACATAAAATTAACATACTCCACAAATGTTAACGCTGTTCAGCAATCTTTTATGAAAACATACCCGAAGATAAAACGGCCTAGGAGCATCAGCCAGAATTTATCAAGAAATCCGCCAAGCGCAAAGATTAACTGTCCAATGAGCAAAATAACGCAGAATATGATAAGTTCCGAGTCGAATTCCAAATACACTATATTAAATAGAACAGAGTCAGTGAGAAAATATTCGCATAAGAAAGTAAGTGGTGCACATACTAGCAACCATACTAACGGCATCGATCTAGTGGCAGTGGATACTTGGCCTGTTTTCAACCAGTAATTTCGACTGACTACTACTTACTACATAAAACTGAAGGTAAATTAGGCCCATTCACCTGTCTAGGAGAAATCCGCCAACAAAACATAAAATCACGTTTGGCCAGGAATAATAGGAATAGAGTTGAGCAAACTGGGCAGTAGAAATACCCATGTCTTGAACAAAATTATACTTGCAACGCCCCAGGATTGTCATAACAAAAATATGAGCCTGAAACCCAATTACAAATTATGAATCCGTATTACAAAACCCAATCACCGTTCTAATTAGGCATTGCGAATTGCAATGGTGTGTAGTTACCAAATCCAAGAAAGCACATGAAGAAGAGTGCAATGAATCGGTGGATGGTGCTTCTTGGATTGCATATCGCAGTTCCACAGCCAGGACTTTGAACCTCCACACTTTCACCAAAATCTCGGGAACTCGAGCTTTCACCGGTCAGGCGTTCCGTGTCCCCCATCGTGGACACAAATTGCACACTCCGGATAATAAATTAAAATGTACTCGGTCTGAAAAAAATGATTACCCACATAAATAAGTCGAAAATTCAAAATGTAAAGCAGAGATGCGTATAAAATGCTAGTATGCGAGTTAATACAACCGTGTACAACACACAAGCAACAAATGACAAAAAAAGAAGTCAGCTTACGGATTCAATGACAGGTGTCACGCTGACAGTTTTGAGGCCCTTGGTTTCTTGTAGTCAACTAGAAAGACTCATGCGATAGGATCCTCGATGAGGAGAGAGGCGGATTTCGGGATTTCACACCCTGCTAACAGCTGATTCTGCATAAAATCGATGTAACTTGCTTGATGTGTGGGACTGTTTATGAATGAACTACAACGCTGACACCCGACAACATGTCAATTCAGTTATAAATTATGACGTGATGACCAGGGAAAGGACTTACGAGAAGTGAAAGTCCTCTCTACGAGCTATCTCCTGCAAGAGAATAACATTTTTATCGGTCAAATTTTGTTGACAACTGCAAGCAAATATACACCCCTTTTCTTGTTCGTCGTTCGCCCTCTTCTGCTCTCATCATCGTCTCATCTGCCAAATGCCAATGCCCTCTGTGTTCCGTAATTCTCCAAGATTTCTCTCAGGCGTCGCGTCCTCGCCTATTAGCATTGAACGTAGTTAATTTCTAGAAATCCTGCTGTTAATTAATCTACGCTACATATTACACGATAGATTTTAACTTGCCTAACAGCGCTAGTTTAGGCCATGAATCTGGTACCAGTAGTAGCCCCGATAGCTATGTATAATTGTTTTAGTTCGTTCTCGCGCTTAACGAAGCCAGAAATTCTCGACACGTATTCGTGTATAAATATTTAATTGTATGATGTGGTCAATTGGAAACAAACCAGTCCGCTAATTGGAGACTAGTATTTTTTAAATGAATTTATTGTCAATCTGATTGAAGTTCCTGGAAGTTAAATTATATGCTGTGGAGGAATTAGAATTTATGTAAAGCCGGTGGAATTAAAGACCATCTTAGCCTAAAAATCCATTCTAAAAAATCAACGAAGAAGACCATACTACCGAATCTTTCTTTTTCGACGTAGGTAATAGTTGTTTCGAATTTTATCATTGTAATAAGGTAACGAACACAAACGCACATATATGGTATAGGTCCCATTATGACTCTAAAACTAAACGGCAGCTTTTGTGAAGGTTCTTAAGCTTTCTATTCACTTCTAAAGAGTTTTACCACCAAAAATCCTACTTTATCAATTTGCAAGTGCGTATCGCGTGAGACGAAAATCAATATCTGGATGGTATTGGCAATTGACATCTGTTGCATTTACACTATAGAATATTGGAGATGACGACGTGTACGAACGGATACGGAAGCTTACCTTAAAATTCCTGCTGCGTGACTGTGAAGTGTGAAGTTACTTTTGTTAGCTAATAATCTCTGTAGACGCCAGAGATATAAGTTTGAAATGCACAGTCCCAGATCTGGCAAGCGTCTAAAATGCAGTAATAATCTCTTGGGAAGGGAGTCTTATGAAAATTGAAGTAGTATGCGTACATGCATGTATTTAGTTATTTGACGAAATAAAATCTTAATCAGGGAGACGGTACAGTTTGATGCTCATACAACCATTCCATTTAATAAAGGTAAGTAATATCGTACTTTATATAAATAACGATACAATATATGAATTAGATTAGGACAGAACGCGGAACTGTTATTCTATTTTACGACTTACATATATAGAATTAGTACATAGTAATTTTATAATTGCACTGTTATATGAAGCTCCAGGAACTTCAACGCCGCCGTTACATTTATACGTATTTATAATATAGCTATCGTTACGTATTACGTTTACTGTCTATCGTATATGTACGATTATCTTACATATAATATTTACCTATCTACATTTTTAGTACAGTCTCACATAAACATGAGATGAATTCGAGTGATCAAATGCTCTTAAGGTTGTAGAACAGAACGGAATCTCCCGCTAATTGGCAACAAGCTCACGGGCACGAACTACAACTGGTTTAGGGACTTGTAACATTGTACACTAAATTTTTACATGCTCATGCCCTGTAGCTATTACCATTTTGCCGGAGATCCATTACGGTAACAGGGATCGTGATGTGTATATCTATGTTTTAAATATTTAATACTAAACATAGTTCTTCCACCTCTAAATACGGAGACGGCTAGTGACTGATGACTGAGAAAATATTATCTTTAAATAAAACATTAAAAACTTAGTCATCATACAGACAGATAGTACTCAAAATAGAGAAACACAAATACAAACGCACTAACCTAAATATAAACATTTACAATTCCTCTTGCAACTTGCAAACTGCTGAAGCTAGCTTGTTTCAGATAACTTATCGTTTTCACTCATAGCTCTTTACTCTCAAGAAAGATTCGACCTAAGTAGATGTGTACCAGTAGAAAAGTGTTTGCAGCCGAAGATGATATGGCGCACACTATAATTAAAATACAGCTGCGTGTGCGGTATCACGAGCTAGGAGCTACAGCTCGACATAACCGGCAACCGGCTCTTGCTTAGGATACCAAAATATAGTTTATCCCCAGGTTACGTTAAATTTTTATTAAAATGTTGCCTAGATGAATGGTCAGCTAACAGAAACATTACAAAGTTTTTTTTATTGCCTTATGTAGGCAACAAAATGGAATGTACAACGGAAAGAGAGGATCGCGAAAAAATAATATTGTAATGTCTCCGGCAAAATTTTCTACCCGATATGAGATTACGAATTTCGTAGCTGGCAGCCAAGTTCACGCCATCGATTACCTCATAAAAGCTCGCATATCAAATCGAAATTCCATTTATTTGTGGGAGGAGTCTGCCACATTTTCGATTTTCGTGAGAAATATTACCGGTTGCGTTGTGTGTACAATTACAACAAACCGGGGAATCGATTTGAAGCGGTTTACAATTGTAAACATTTAATTAGTTTGGATTGGAAGGTTCGACTAACAAGAAGCTGCCCTACATACTGAAGTTTGCAGTCAGTATACCGCCAGACATTGTTTAAGCTTGGATAATGAATGCTTGTGAAATTCCATGCGGGCGTGTTTTTACTCCCGTTCACTTAAAAGTGACTTAAAGCCGCGGTTTTGATATCCGAATTCCAAATTTTAGCACAGGGCTTATAATTCTAGTAAAAATTGTGCTATTTCAAAACGATTGAAAATTGAAAGAGATATTCAATCTGAGCTTGCATTCGTGCTCAGTCGGTATATTGACGTGCAAAACGTAAATACAACTTACGAAAATACTGCTACTTTGATAGAAACTTTTATACTGTTTTAACAGTATAGAGATAGAGTAGTAGCTAAATCCGAATTCACATTTTCTTTGGATAAAACACTACGTGAACACACTGCCAAAGTCCCAAAGCTTTTCTTTTGACCAAAGTCCATTGAAGAACCGAGTGTTAGACATTTTCGATGGGATTCCGTAGTATGAATTCCACGGGACTCGAGACTGGAGCTGTATTCTGACGTTTTTTATATTGGCTAGGACAACGCATCTCAGATCTCAGTGTGAGTGTGAGTTAGTTTGAATAGAAACTACTCGTTGTTGGCGAGTACGGGACTGTACATGAACTCCAGCATTGACCATGTTCCAACTCTTGCCAAATCCCATTGCTACAGGGATCTGTACCCTAGTGCTAAAACCAGAGAAGCATCATCAGCTCAAGTGTCTATAACGTATTTCAGAATTGCTTGGAGGAGGCCATGATGACCAAAGAGAAAGCAAAGAGAAAGTTCGGTTATATGCAGATTACCCTCTCAACTCCAATACAGATATCCCGCATCCCGCACCCGAAGCAGATAGCAGTAGAAAGTCGTGGCACTCGCACTCTTAAGACCAGTCAGCCCTTAGCCATGACCATGAGACAGTTCCGTTTAAAAGCAATAGGAATTTGCAGACTTACAACTAGGCAGGTAGTGACTATACTCCCGCAATAGACCGAAATCGGCGATCACCAAATGGCTTAGCTTTCTAAACTTCTAAGCACAAATTGCTCTAAGGTAAAAAGCGTAGTGAGAGTGAGGATTGACATGGTTCAATGGAAGCATTGAAACCGGGGTTTTATGCCTTGGCTCTTCCTAATTCCTAATAGTTAACAATTGTTTCTAGGTATAGACATTACACAGGATTAAGTCTGATGAACGATTGGGTTCCTTCCAGGTATATCTAACAATAAGTAACCTACACACGTCACGGACGCACCGGTGATGCTTAAATAGTCAATAATTAAAAGTTCGAAAGAAAGAGATACAGAATAGGAATTTAACTCAGACGAGTTGGGAGAATTGTGGACTTTGATTTTGATGTGGTTGTTGTGGAGGTGATGCTGCTGGAGGTTTTTGCCACGACTCGGTTGGCAATTGGATGAGACGTCGAAAAGCCTTGAATACGTATAGATGACCTGGTGTGAATGCGGGGGTGGGTAGTTGAATTGGCTGCTAGAGGAGATTTCGGGAGCGAGGGAGCTTTGGTCGCTTCAGTTCTTCTTTGATTGAGATTCGAGTGGACTTTGTCTTGAGACTTAGCAATGGGGGCCACTGCCGTAGTGACAGGAAGCGGGCAGCGATTCTTATTCCGCAAGGTGCGTGGACAGGGCGTTCGGGTTTCTTTAGGCGCAGAGAGTCGGGCTAAGGAGCGTGTGATGGGACGGCCAACAGATGTTATAAACGTTGGTCCACCACTGCATGACACAGAATGAAGGTTAGGGTTATCAAGGTTTACAGGGCTCAGGGTTAGATTAGTCTCTGCACTAGGAAGAGCCACTTTCGACAAGGTCAGTTGTCGTGAAGACCCTGAACCAGTATTAGAGCCTTGATACGGCCTAGTTTCCAATCGTCCGCAAGGCCGGCAAAGAAAAGACCAGAAAGGTTAAATGAGCAGAGTTACATCATTTAGAGGGAGTAGTTTGAGTTAGGTTAGGAGTTGCGGATAAAGTGCATGTGTGAGTGTGAGTTATAGGTTCACTGATGAGACAACTAGTAACTACGCTAGTGCTAAACAAGACGCAGACGCCGTCGAAATATATACAAAAATAGTAATAAGAGTAACTACTAAATCAATGGCAAAATATATATATCATGGTTATCAAGCATAACCGGCATTACAAACAACACCATTCACATCAAGGCAAGCCGGATTATGCATCCATATTAACAAGGAATAAACAAAAAATACCACAAAATTTCCGAATCGTTCAAAGTCACATATTTTGTGACAGTGTTTGTAAGAGACCAAAAATAACATTAGTGATTAGTTTACAGATTAGCACCACAACGCCAAGACAAGAACAATCATGGAACCACCAGCAAAAATTCATTTAAAACGGAATTAAACAAAATATACTTTTCGAAGCGGTCAATTAAATAACCTGAATACAAATTTAAAAAACGCAGAGCCCGATAGGTATGAGCAAATAATAAAACCGGCAATAGCTGCAAGCACAATTGTTCGGCATAAATAAACTGTTGTTATACTTTGGAACGAATGAACACAAAAACACGAAATAAAGAATTAGCCCTGAGTTAAATTGTGAACCAAGCAATCGTTCAAAGATATTGGAGTAGTTGTCTGAACCAGTGAAACGGTGAAAGGTGTTAATTCTAAAGCTGAAAGGTTAACCCAACTACTAATGCACTTTTGAGAGTCTGAAGAAGTGAAAATACCTCTTGCCAGTAGCCGAGGAACAGTGAGGCGCTGCTGTGCGCTTCAAACAAATTTTGTCGCGTTCTTGTAATTTGATGGCCTCCAAAGCTCCTCCCTTCCTCGTATTTATTCCTTTGAATGGCACGTGCTTCCTGTAAAGCATGAATTAGTTTATCCATACTTAATACCCATCTACACATTTGCTGACCGTACTTGTAAAAATATTCAAGCACAAGGAAGCAGTAGGATATTTTTACTTACCGCCGCAGTGCCTTGATTCTATTCAGCATGTCACCTTGCGTCATATCATTTTCTTCACTGGTATCATTGGATTCTTCTTCAGCCGATGAAGAAATCTACAAATAAATTTTCATTTTGTAATTTATAACGTACTTTTACATCTAGATTCGTTAAAATAATCGAGTCGGGTCTCTTTTTACTCTTAACTTTTACTCTTAATTTTTAAACATTTGCTCAAATAAACGCATAAAATACTGTACCATACCCATACCATCACCAGTCACCAAAGACGTTCAAACACTATTTACCAGAGAACACACTTACACCCTAACTTTAGTTAGTCGCTGAAATTCGGTTACCAGTTGAGACAAAAACTTAAGTTGATTAAAGTATATATTTAAACTGTAAGTAGCACTATATTGTAAATGCAAGTACACTGTTACTTTATGATAATACTCTCGTAATCTGAACATCATTCTTGTATGGATTAAATCAACTACTAGTAGAATTATCAACTGCACCCACCAATCCAGATTAAACTAGTAAAATTAAAAGCTACGAGCTAAGGTTATTCGCGATTTTGTCAACCTTGATAAACTAAACCCGACACATCCATACACATAATCCATTAATATTGACTCTATTAGAGCCAGAGCCCAATTCAAACCCACACTGGTGCACATAGGTAATATAAGCAAATGGATTGGGTATCAGCGACACAAGTTAGTTGACTACTTGGTTGTACTGACAACTGAGAGCGGAGAAGACTTCAAGAACAGGTAGCAGGGAATATGAATATCGCATTACTCTCAAAGCCCACTATTAGTCCAAGACCAAGAGCCACAAAATACTCCATGCCAAAGTTGTGCGGGTCGCATTTTAACTTCCAGCATGAGCATACCTCGCTTGAAACTTCTCCGTCTTCCAGTTTCATCGAGTCAACCTGAGCCAAGATAGAACGTACGTTTTCTCCGCTGGTGGTTGTGTTGGCGTTTTCCAAATCCAAGAAGAAATAGCCATTCTTCCTCTTTATACTGTAGATTGGCAATTTGAACTTGTGGAGTTGATTGTTGTTATGTTTATCTGCTCGCAGTTCCTCTCCTAGTCGCCACAGCAGACTCTGTTTCCTGTGGCAGAAATAGAACAGCAATAAAATTATTGTATTTGGTACGCTTTGCAAATAAACTGATATGACGGGGTCACGAATGACTTACTCTTCCAGCCACTCCTGCTGTAAACCAATAACAGATCCAGGTCTACACAGCCTGACCCACGCTATCGCTTCTCGAGCCGTGAACCGGTAATGTTTCATAATGAAGCAGCCAATTAAAGACCCAGTTCGCCCAAGACCAGCTATGAAAATAAAGCAAAAAATCTTTCGTTGGTTACATATCGCAAATATTCAGAAAATTCTAGATTTTCCAGTAATGTTTCACCTTTGCAGTGTACGGCCAGCGCACCGGGTGTCCTTTCGGATATTTCCAAAAACCTATACATAATAGCATCGCTAGGCGTGCTCCCATCGGTGAAGAATAAATCCTTGTGTTGAAATCCTGCTTGTGAGAACCGAGACGAATCATAAAGCTTTCGATTTAACCGTACGATGGTTGTTACGTTGTTCTGTCGATAATAGTTGAAATATGCTTCCGGTGCGTGCAGAGGATATCCGTTCAAAACCTTTGATTTCGGATGAGGGCCGCAGAATGCAATAAACTTTTCGGGTACAATCCAGTTTAAATCTGCATTTTCAACTTTCTGTAAAAAAAAAATTAAAATCAAATTGAGTAAAATCTTATACTTTTAGTGTATCCATCCGCAAAAGCGCTGTTCCATATACATACCTCGTAGTATTCATATTCATCGACGTCAAAGTCATCGAATCGAAAAAACTTATTATCCAGAGCTTTTTTGACGCCATTGAAAACGTCAAGAAGTGTTATATAATACGACGCCGTTCCAAACGACGCATCCCTGTAAGGTTATATAATAGCATAATCATTAACCACTCCGAAGAATGAATACCAAACTCTTGAACGTTATTCTTGATTTGCAATTCAATCTAATCTTAAGCTAAATTTGAGACAAGTCAAATCTTACCTGAAAGCCACAAACGGAGGGCCACTAGATCCCAAGAGGCACCTGTACGCATCCTCTGGGGACTTCTTCAAGTAAATTATCTATGGTTGTAATGTAATATGGAAAATTATCAAACTGAAACACGGATTCAATGAAGATACGACAGGTAAATCGTGTTATATATGGTGCAAATGATATTTTACCGAGTATGCACCAATGAGAAACGCCGCATTGACACGCTTTTGAGGATCTGAACTCGTGTAGTGTATAATCCTCTTTCTCATTAATGGCAGCATCTGAAATAAAGGCACCATTCCATTAAACTGACACATCAATCCAGCCAAAAGAATCAAAATGAGCTCAGTATAATACGAAGTTGAACAAATGAAAATACTATACAGCACATTGGAATACCTAATTTCGCTCAAACAGAAGAGAAAATTGTAAAAAAAAATATTGGGCTACATAAAAGAATCCCCGTGTGACACCTGTACTACACACCCACACTCAGGCCAAAGTAAGGCCATCATCATCGTCCCCGCCCAGCGCTCCATATTTGTGGCAAGCAGGCAAGAAAGCTGTCCCACCTCTGCATTTGTATGTACCTACTTCCTTATTCTTACATGAAATTTCATCT
>VNWX01001248.1:0-15929 GCA_009869905.1 Ceratophysella communis
TGAGACCCGAGATTCCTTTGTTATCGTGTGCGGCCCGAGAAATTCTTGCTATTGTGTGCGACCCGAAATCGTATGCGCCCCCCGGGCCGCACGCTATATCAGTACCGAAATTAAGTAGTTGATTTGACGCCGTTACCACATCATGACATTTCACCGGTAATCGCTTGCGGTAAACGCTTGCGCTTTGTGCTGATTCGTGTACATACATTTTGCCTACGCGCAATGGAAAACTTTGAATTTGCAGATGGTGGGAGGGGAGCTGGGGTGGGAATGGTTAATTAAGTCGTAATGGCTTTATTATGGGCGAAATCGATTTTCTGGTTATACTCGCCAATCAAATGCGATATAAAATTATATGTGAGTGTGTGATGTACGCAAAAACTAGGCCCCCATGTTCTATATTATATCTAATTATATTATATCCTACAAACATAATATCAATATCCCAATCCCAATCCTAACCATCTTCAATCTTCTGGTCTGGGAAGTCTGGAGCTCGGCGTCTTGTTATTGTGATAGAAATTCCACCTTATTGTTTTAAAGTTTTGGCAAGTAATATGGAATAATTCCACAGATTTACCGCCTTCTAAAGTTCAAAAGTGGAAGCCACAAACAAGCTCCCTAGAAACACATAGCCCGGATGGGTTTATGCTTTGTCTGTGCGTCCATTCGTTAATGAATGAGGAAGAATGTTAAGCTGTAAAAAATAGCAACTTGTATTGTATTGTAACTGTGTAACATGGAAGTGGTGTCAATATTATTATCAATATATTTTCATATGAAAATACACACAATTTAAGAAAAGTCCAATGTCAAACTGAAGTTTTGAAATTAATTAGTTTAGTTTGATGGGCGTTGGGTGTGACTTCTCACGTATACTCATATTTTCTCATTCTCCTCAAACGATTACTCGAAGAAGTGCCTTATAATCTGAAAGAATTCATCTCAACTTTAAGTTCTGTAATCAAGATTTTTAAAAACCAAACGAGTTCTGTAAACCATCCCTGCTTCTTTCGTACGTAAAACAAAACCAAAATAACGCGAATTCGCAATTAAGGTAAATGAATTTACTAGGTACATGCATAGATTTTGTAGGACTGGGACTGGACGTTGAGCATTGGCAAATACGGATACGGATTCGAACAGCCGTGGACAGGTAATATTTTGCCCTTGTCCGAACCTTGTCAAAACAGGAGAAAGACGAGCCACGTCGAGCCTATAACATACGCTGCTTTAGGGAGCGGATACTGCGTATAGATTACGGCAGGTGTACTACGCATTTCACTGAAAATCCCCGCATGCCCGCCACAGAAGAGCTCTCTGCGTTGCTTTGCCTGGGCTCATCTTCTTGGCTCATTTTTGGTTTCGCTGCCACCTCCGCCTTTAACTTCGTGGGACTTTGCCAAGTTTGTTCATAGCCCAGGCACCCGTCTTCTGGACTTTGACCTCCTCCTTTTCAACTCTCACCGGCTCCGCCAACACCCGAGCTCCTTACTCAGCTCAGGTAAGTACCCTTTTTCAGGTTCCAAGTCCCTCATTCGTACCCTCAAAGTCAGGCTTACTCTTCTAGTGTGCATTACCTGTGTTGTGTATTATTGGACGTGACGTCATTTCTGTTTATATCGTTTTTATGGGCACTTCGCATAGTCACCTCTGTTTCTGTTACCTGTTGTCTGTGTCCATGATGAGAGGCCACGCTCGCTGAGTCATGAGTGGCCTGGACATAAAGCATAGCATAACACACATACACATGTGACAGATGACAGGAGAAACGAACAGCCGTCAGCCTTCATGCTGCCAACTGACAGCAGAGGCTTGATTTTATCGTTCAGGAATCCCAAATACTGCCAAACCTAACCGACCCTAACACCTAACCCACATTTTACAATGGAAACTGGATTTGTACTTGCTGAATGAACGAAAAGTTGGTTAGATTTGTCATCTGGATTGATAAAAGTTGACTCAATAACGAGCAAAATTCAAAAATAGGTGAAATTAACTGTATACGGTGACATGCGTTTATAAATAGATTTGTCATAAGGTCAAAGGACTTCAGCTTAGCGAATTGAATACTTGTGTGGTCACTATTCACTGTTTAATATTTAACGAGACTATACGATACAGGCATTGAACCTCACAATTTTATTCACTCAGGTCAGGTTATGTGTCAATTGCTAATGTTCGATGTAGATTTTTTTTAAAGCGATTACAAGAACATCAGTGTTCAACAACCTGGATGGCGCCTATGGCGTTACCCCGGGTAGAAGAGCCGAACTTCTGACCCCGGCGAGAGCCGGGGTTGGACGGTCAGCCGGACTTAGCCTGGCCAGCCTAGAAGATTAGGATTCTTGGCATTGACCTTGCTCAAATGCAGTTTCTGAGACAAGAATTCAAAATTTTCTAGCGCCTTCGGCGCTACCTAATTTAAATTATTTTTGGTTTAGCATATTTAGATTGCATCGCACAAATGTTGCCTCTTCTTCGAGCATAAGCTAAGCTGAGGTTCTGACCGAGCTCGGCTGCATTCTTTCATGCGAAAATGAAAAAAATTCGGCGCGACTTGTTTTTGCAACTATTTCTATTTTCACCGAACTCAGCTGCACACGCTTAAAGACGGAAACGTCAAATTTCCCAGAGCCTTCCTAGAGTTTCCTTTCCTAGCTACAAAAATGCTGCCTTCTTCTACTAGTATGAGCTGAGGCCTTCTGACCGAGCTCGGCTGCATTCTTTCATGCGAAGATTGTAAAAAATTTCGCGCCTTCGGCGCGATTTGGTTTTGCAGCTTTTTCAATTTTCACCGAACTCAAGATCAGAAGCACGTTTAAAGACGGAGCCAAATTTCCTAGACTAGTATCTTTAGAGTGAACTTGTTTTAGGCAACGTTTAGATTTCGGTCGAGCTCGGATGCGCTATCGCAGGTCAAATCGAAAGTTTTTCTTGCGTCTGCAGCG
Source organism: Ceratophysella communis (assembly GCA_009869905.1). Classification (NCBI taxonomy): domain Eukaryota; kingdom Metazoa; phylum Arthropoda; class Collembola; order Poduromorpha; family Hypogastruridae; genus Ceratophysella; species Ceratophysella communis. The sequence continues at coordinate 2,952 of VNWX01001248.1, forward strand.
CATAACTAACTAAATATTCGAAAATTCGCTTGTGGCTTTAATTTCTTACGACGTATAATAGTAACCGAGCTAGCTGTAGCAAGTTTTAAAACAAAATTAGCGATTTATGAATTCCAAAAAAAAACATTGTTCCTAAAAAAAAATTGACCCCGGTTAGTCGTGGACCCGCCGTACCCCGGGTAGAGCCACCCAGGTTGTTGAACACTGAAGAACATGGAACCTGGACTCTTCCAGTTCCACAAAATAGACAATAATAATTATTTATTTATTCAAAACCAAACGTTGAGGATTACATACTAACATTTACATTACACCTTACACCAATAACACATTAGAAACTACCCATGAATAGGATTTACGTACATTCGATTTCCACGACTGGTGTAATTTGCAACCACCTCTGGAAGCCCCGCCATATCACCCATGGCATCATAACAAAATCTCAGTACAATTATCGATAAAATTATTCAACTGCAAAGCGTAAATGCAGATAAACTAGAAAATAAACAATACTGTAAATCTGTTGCAAAACTAACTGAAATCGAGAAATCGACAACGCATGATCCAACCTGTACTACGAGAAATCTTGGTTTAGGCGAAGCTTCATCGTCTTAACTGCAGTGAAAGAAAAGTCTACAAGAATAAATAATTCAGATTTCAAGTTGTAGTCATTTATCTATTTTTATTTAATGCCAATGGTGTATCACATGTTGGCTCTCTATTAAAATTTATTTATTGTGAATTTACAGGCTCAGTTGTCCAAATCTAACGAAAGATGTCTGAACTGAAGATAGAAAAGTTTCGTGACTTGGATGACTTCGCGCTGAACAGCGCTCGCTTCCAAGTCCCCCAAATGAGCAGCTGGGGACGTCGTCTCAAGGCCAATCTCATTTACTATCAAACGAACTACTTTACTCTCTTCGCTGTTTTGTTCTTGTTGATGGGGTGAGCTCAACGGTTCAGTCGTAGTTCAGTTTTGATTTGCTATTCTTGCTTAGCAGTTATTCTTGAAATTACGCTTCAAATTTTTACAGGATCATTCGTCCACAACAAGTACTCATTGGACTGCTGGCTACTGGAGGTTTGGGATTTTTGGTCAACTACCTGAGCGAACGACCAGGAGCTACAGAGCAGATTCGTCAGAGTCATCCACTGCTCTGTGTTCTGGCTATTGTCGTTGTTCTCTACTTCATCCTTGGATATTACTTCATCTTGGCTGTTCTTCTGCCCGTTCTCGGTACTTACACCTATTCATTAGTTAGTATTTTCCGATATTAATCGAGCGTAAACTCTTACCTTAAACTCGACATTATTTCAAGAGTTTGCTCGTTGGTAGCCCGGATTCGTTGAATCTATGGTTAATTTAAATCTTGCCTTACTTAACATGGCTTAAGGACTGTTCCACATGAATTGAGAACACTCATTTCTTATTTCAAACGAGTTTTTTTAGTTTGAGGCTGTCCTACAGTATGTATTTACTAAAATTGAGCATATTTACCTGCAAGAGCTGAAAAAACTAAGTTCGGATTGTGATTGGAATTAATTGTTCTGGAATTAGAAGACTTGCTCGTTAATTATTGTCCGAATTGTTTGTATTTGCAGTCATTATTCTGCACGCCTCTCTTCGTCTCCGGAATTTGAATAACAAGGTTGCTAACTTGGCGGACAAGGCCGGGCTGAAGAAAACTCCAATGGGAATTCTCATGGACGAGTTTGGGTTCATTTTGGATGCCCTCGATGAGTAAACGCTACACCAACCAAACATCGATCAATGCAGAGTTAACTCAAGACCTTTAGCTCTACTCACAACTGTCCATCTCTGATTGTGACCACTCGTGTTTAACTTCTTGTTCACTTGAATTAAGCTCTTAATTTCTTGTAGCTCCTTAAGCATTTAATTAATTGCATGCTTTCCTTCTTAGATACCCTGTCCTTTAGTCCTTCTTTGATTACGCCTGTAATTACAATTTACTCACCCTTGTCTTGTAGCAATAACTTAAGAACGTAAGATTAGTTTTTAATTATAAGGAACCCATGCCTTCTAAGGAACCTTCACCGTTTCAGCTCTTCATGTAACCAAATGTATTAGAAATAACCATGGAGTGAGATTAATATTAAGTAACCATTACATAGTTACCTAGTTTAGGGACCCTTTCTTCTGTCCTCGGCCCAACGAATCTCTACTCTACAAGTGATTGAGCTAATCTTTAATTAAGTGGCTAATTAAGAAAGGCGCGGATTGTTCTTCATTTCATCTCTAGAAATAATAAAAATACCCGGTAACTTTGTCCAAACAAGTTCCTATTGATGACATCTTATTCATCTATTATATGGACTTACTGACTTCTGTAGCTACCGAGATCTTTATAAGATTTTTATTAGGTTTTACAATTTTCCTCATTGTTGGAAGCGTGAATTTAGCGCTTAATCATGCTTTCACTGTAAGCGTTGAATATCCAGTATTTAGGCATTGACAATGTGAATTCTTGTAAGTGGACTTGACCCAGGGAAGTTTAGAGGTCTAAATATGCGGAGAATTCCAGAAAAACATGTTTCCTAATTAGATTTTCGTAGCAACATTCCTTTAAATGTACAGTTTAAGCTGATATGCTTCATATATTATCGGAATATTGGTAAGTTCTTGTAGGTGATAGACTTCACCAGCAGACTCGAAACGACTAACCTGACCAGTATTTCTGCATTTCATATTCGCTAACGCTAACCAAGGCATTTTCATGCTAATAGCTATGCGGTTGGGTTAGGTTACCACATCAAATGTAGCGTTTGGTAGGTGTGTATGTATCGCCAACCTGTGTCATGTGGCCAATTTAGCGAGATAGTACCAGCGGGAGCAGAATAATCATGAACATGAATTTTGCGTTGAATTTGTGTATGTACCTGTATGGTAAATGATTTTCAAGGAATTACCGTAACCAGAAGCATTGGAACAATTAGATGTTTTAGTTAGAAGTTACCTGTCTGGTCCTACTTCCAGGTTGAGATATTTATTGGAAATATTCCATAAACATAAAAATATGCGTGAATTTCTGGACGACCTTGTCATTAACATTAAAATTACCATTTGCCTTGTTGATGGCGTCGAGCATGTAGATGACTATTGCTATTGCTATGGGAGTTAATTGTGTTGGGGAGTTAGTTGAGTGTGGTTGAAGAAGGCGGAGCTGAGCCGGAGGTGATGGCTCATTAGCAGGACGCGTGGGCCACTTGGCCGCTCAAAGCAGCATGGCACGCGGATGCGGTTCCCTTGTCACTTCACTGCCGCAGCATCATTATTATAGGCTTTTTTGCGTCAATAGACTCACCGCAACGCAAAACTCTATAGACATCGCATACTCCTATTCAAGTCATTCCTCTGCTAACAAAACAATCACATTCTAACTTCAGCCAAAGCTTAGATTCAGCTGAGATGCGCCTACAGCGATTTGAACGTAAATCTTAATCAGTGGGTAATAGATAACAATAATTGAATGATAAACAAGGAGCTTACGGTTAGATTTTGTAGGAATTTGCGTATATTCGCTTTATATATTGTTGGATATTCATTCGCGGAGCGCGGATTGCGACCGCGAGTCACCGAAGAAGGTTGTTAGTGAAATTCATTTCCGAAATAAACACATTTTTTCTAGAACATTTTGGACCGAAAAACATATTTCTAGTCAAAATCAAGGTTTGGAAATCTCTTTGAAGCTGATTCTTGAATTCTAGATAAGACATGCTAATGCTAGGGCTGGAGCAGGGCTTAGGTTACCTAGCTTAAATCAGAAAACGGGCCATGATTTTGTGTAGAATTGGTCCATTATATAAGCGGCCATTATGATTATCAGCCTCATTTGTGGAGGTGATACCATACTGTAAACTTACTTAAAATTGGTCTTAAATCCTACTGGAAAATTGCTGATTCAGACACCTTGTTGACGCAATATTTTAAATTAATGGTACATGTTGGTTAGTTTTCATAAAACAGTGCGCAACTATCGATAATGGTCTCATTTGAAGTGCTGACACTGCTGCTGACGTAAATCAGCCCCAGGAATAATTAACTTGACAAATGTGATCTGTTATCTGCGATGAATGAACTCCGTAGAATTTGCATTGCGTGTGTGCGTTATCTGATAATGTCTGCACATACATGCTGATTGTTTGTGAGTGTTATGCTGACATGACGTCAGCGGTTGGTTAAGATTAGTGACTTGACCTGGTCAGGTCACTTGACATGAGTAATGAGTTTAGGGGATGAATTCATGAACCGAAGGGTCTCTATGAGTCAATGAGCCATGCAAAATTCAAAATGCAAAAAGGTCGAAGTGATAAATCATAGTAGACCAACTGTCACCTTGCATCACCTCTCCGCGTCGCTTTCCAAAATGGAAAGTGACGAGAGATACAGATCCGCTTTAATTAGCAGAACAAAATCGCAATATCCCAAGTCTGAAGTTCCCTTTCAACCCCTCCAACAATTAATTACCATTGAAGGCTTAAGGTCGTATTTTCATATATAAACCGCGAACCTAATGCAATTTCTCAGCCTGGTTATTTAGAAATTTTGACCATTGTCGTCGGAGACCACATTTCGGTGTAAAATTTTAGATCATTAACCCGGCGAATCTGTAATAAAACAGCGCAACGTAAGATTCATTAAAGATTAAATCATTCCGGTTAGCTTAGGTTAGATCTTTAAAACAAATATGATACCCCTTATCGATATTTTCCAACAATTGTATTATAATAGGCAATTATAATCCTATCCTAGCCTTGATAATTTAGAAATACGAGATCACAATTAACAGATCACCACGCATTTCCACATCGCGCACATTAATAGCCCTACTCTCTGAGAGCAGCCTTGATCCTGTGCAATAAACGCGTAATTTGTAATTGGCGTCGGCACGATTTGGAGCCCATAAGGCCGAGGGAAGTCTCCGCCTCCCGTGTTTCAGAGCCTGAAAAGACAAGGTCGTTCGTAATCATACCCACACTTAACTCCTTCGTCTTGTCGTAATAATAGGAAATTAATGAGTTGGGACTTGTGCATAATTCAATCATAATTTATCTCTCTCCCATCTACACGGCCCATTATTCAAACTTTTTTTTGCAAAGGTTAACCACGAAGCGAGCTAATCCTTCTTCTTCCTCTGCACTACAACCATTATTAAATGAGTTATAAGTACAGAGCACAACAGAAATAGAGTATTATTCAATTGATATCTGCTATTATTGTTGTTTGTTGGTTGAAGTAATATGGATGGTAGGTATTTATACGGCTCAAAACACTAGCAATTTTAAGCCGGACAAAACACTGGGAGTCGGGTCAAAGCATAGCGCACAAAATATAATGTCAAATTCATTCAGTAAATTGACCAATTCAAATAAAACTGCAATCAGCTGCCTGGAAGCTATAATATTGCGTAAATTTGGAAGTATCGACTCCTGAAGCATACTTGCATAAGATGCTGCCGTGCATAAACCGCCTCGATGCCTAGGAAGCCGTGTAAAGTTAATTGGATTAAAACGGTCGAAAGCGCGAATATGTATTATGTACAAACGTATTGAGCGGTAAAGCTCATAAAATGATAATCCGCATAAAAATGAGTATAACTCACGTCACACGCCACACTATTCAAACGAAACAGTTTATAACGATGATGCCCTTAGCACGATTATCCGCGGTGTTTACCTCAAATTTCTTAATTATTTTAGAGCAATACATCAATTAGTCTGATTTTGTAATTATAATATCGATTTATTTGACATGGCAATCGCCCAATCAATTGAAAATTTAGAAAAAGACAAATCGTAAACTGTTTAGCCTATATAATTTTGATGATTTTGTAATTAAGAAATATATTTTCATTAATTCCATTTTGTCCGCAACGAAATGAAGTGGCAATACTGTGAGCGCTGGTATTATAAGTATATTTGGGTCAGGAGCGTGGCAGGGAGTCCTGCTGTTCCGTCCATGATGTAATTAATTCGAGTAACTCACAATCACAAGCATTTGGGCATTACGACTTCTTTGATGATGATAGCTGAGCCTGGGCATTTGATTACACGTTTCGATTTCTGTGAGACGTGTTACATTTACGTCTACTACTACTGCTTAGATAATATTTTCGCATAATAATTTTCCATGTACCACAGAGTAGAGCTTAGAGCTACGGGCTGTCTTAAATATTCCTTTGGTATGCATGTAGCTTTGACGCTTAGGATATGATAGCGTGAAGGTCCTTGGAAGCCCTTTCTCTTCCTTCCTCAGCTCAACAATCAGCCACTGTAATTACATCTCCCGTTAATCCCAAAAACACTTCCCTCTTCAGCTCAGCGTTACCAAAGCTTTTGCATATGAATTATCAATGAATCACTCGTAGTATCAAGTGTGATATCAAAACGGAAGCGATGCATTTGCAACTCGACCTCGCCTCCAGCGGATCATATACTTCTACAGAAAATTATATTGGTTTTACTGAACGAATATAAATTACCGCACTGCTATTTTTGCAGCATGAGAAATGTCTTGTGGTGAAATTTGATAATTTTTAGGACACAAACGATTAACAATCGCTTGGTGTAAACGCAGGAATTCGACGGTGAACTCCTGGCAAATTTGTTAATGGCACTACCTTGGTACAACTAGCGTAGCAAGTAACAAATGCGTGTGAATCAAATGAACACGAGAAAATCGATTGATTCACGAAAAATTCAATACTGTTCTCCTATTTCAAGTTGAAAATTCTTAGAGCGTCCAACTTCAGACGATTCAAATTTTTTCGGTAAAAAATTATTCGATGCTTTTTCTAAAAAATATGAGCCTGTTGATAAAACCTAATTTCTAGAGTGTAGTTCTACACTCTAGAAATGACTTCTAAGTCATTTTAAGCTGTCATTCTTTATTTTTGTTTGATCGGGCAATCGATACTAATCTGGCAAACCGTTATTAAACGAAACCGGTCTAAATATTTCTAGCTTCAATGTTTCTAGAAAATCGTTTTGTACTATACTTGTACTTTTAATGACGAATAATTATAATCACCGAAGTAAGAACTCCTGAAAAGGCATAATTACAATTCGATCGGCTGCAAATTGTAAGCGAGATAGAAGAATTTGGCATTCCTTGAAGTTCTGAGTTTGAACTCCAGCTTGAGTATTTCAGAAGAAGCTCTTTTTCGTGTTGTTGAGAATTTCACGTAGAGAAATTTGCAATTGTATACTTTTAGTATCCCTTCTGGATGCACCGCAGATCTGCAGTTGGAAGTCCATTGTTGCCTTATGTCATTTTGAATCTTACCCAATTTCATTGTTAGTTTTTGGATTATTAATCAGAAAATATAACAACCAAGTTATAACAAATTATGTAAAACTTGTAGTGTCCTGTTAAAAAACTAAAATTTTTACCCTTTGTTCGTTTTGAAAATACATTATTGTAACCGACTGCGACTGCACCGCAAGGTTACCCCATTAGGCTCCTGTCGGATTTCTCAATTATTTGCTATGAAAACCAATCAAAATCTTTGAGCCGACAATCTCGTTGTATCCCTTCATAATATACCAGGTCCCTTTGTTAATCTGTTTCCAAAAGAAAGAAGACTGGAATAAGTAATCTGTTCTGAGCTCATTGAGTATTCCATACGAAGCTCATGTTTTTCGAAGTCTTGACTCGTCTTGTTTGTTCAATTTTTTTCTCATCTTGTTGGCTTCTCTGTTTGTAAATGCCTCATTCTAATGTGGCCGAGGGTGTGTAATTGAGCAGGGTCTCTCTACACATCAATTAATGTAATTACAGACTCCAAAGGCCTCCTTTCACATCACCTCATCTCTGCCTCTTCAACGGAACTGCATTCACTTGATCCACCTGTACCAATTTCAGCTTCCACGTGGGCTTTAATTGGCCTTTCAATAACGAAATATTTACTCTAAGCGTCATACTTCCAAATTGAGTGATTTGGTTGAGCAAAGTAGCAGACTGTGTAACATGTTCATTCAAGCTGATTTCACTCACTTTGACCGCTAGTTTAGAAATTCTGCCCATTAACGATAACAATCATGGTTTAAATTGACAAATCGTATGCGTCGTTTGAATTGCGTTTAGATCATCTATTAAGTTAGCCTGAATTTAAATTAGACACGAAATAGTCAACCATGAACCAAATTCGCGTTTTTACGGTGGGTAGAGATCTAGACAGCTAACGCGAGTTTTTTATTCCTAATGTAATGAGTTTTACTCAAAGAGCGAAAATTATTTTTTAGCCGAACTTTAAATAATGATTCACCTGATATTCGACCAATCTGAACATTCGGCTTTGAATAACTATTTCTTTAGATCAAACTTAATAATCCGCTTGGCACTTTTCATACCAAATATTAAAAAACATGCCGAATACAACGTAAATGAATATTCGGCCATTTTATTTGTAGAAAATTCGGTAGAAATAACCGAAATTTTTAAAGTTGAGCGAATATTCGGTAGCGCTCAATAATTTCTAAAACGTTCAAGCCAAATATTCGGCAGCCTTGATGAAATTTTAAAAATATTTTCGCTTTTAGCAGACCAAACTGTCCAGATAGATGCCGTTTAGACTTGTCGTCAGATTGAAATTTATTGATTGGCTGAGGGTAACAAGGGTTAATTAGAATACGAGTGTTGCTTGTAGTAGCTGTGAAGAAGGTAGTAAATATTTGTAGCTTGTAGCTGAGATGCTGTCGTTGATTGTGATAATGGGTGCGATTAATCCTGAGTCTTGTTTGCCCTCAATTGGCCTCACTTCCGCAGACCACGTTGCAGCAATCAGTTCTTGTTGAGAAACTACAAATTAGTCATTGTTCAATTGTTGAAACAACATACCCGACACCCGGCCCAGTTCAAGAGCCATAGCAAATCAATCCAAACGAGAAGCGAAGACTTCTCACCTTCTCAACATCAATTTATGGCCTCGTGTAATTGAGCACCCTTTTTCTGCTACTTGAGCATCTTATGCGTACTTTACGTTTTGTCCATTAGCTCAGAAGCTTTGCCCATTCATAGAAAACACATGTTAAGTGCAAAATCATGACATAAGCGGTAAAGCGGTCAAATTTTTAAAGCATGTGATATTCATATTTAATAATTACTTGAATTCTACTAATAAAACTCGTCAGAAAAAATAATAATGGACAATTTCAATGTGTTAGTTAATTTTGAAATTTTGTTTTTCAATTAGCTGATTGAGAGCCTGGGCGTTCGCTGGCTGTTGCACATTTTAAAAGAAGAGTGCATAAATCAAAGACAAGCCCCACCTGGGTACCCTCATAAATCCTCTGCTCTCGAACCACGCAATGCCATGCCACTCTGTTTTGTATTCGCAATTCGAAATTCCAATCTCAACCCTCTTCTGCTTCTGCTCTGCACCCTTTTCAATTTTCAATCAATTCCTAAAATGTCGGCCTGACTTGACACTTGGCATAAGATCTACGATTTCGATGCGTTAATTAGTTCGCACAAGCATTTGAGGAGCTGCAGGATTTCGCAAGCTAAATTCTTAAATGAATAATCAATAAACAATCAGCGCAATTTTCTGCTTTTAAGCTTATTTATGAGCGACATTCCGATAGTCGACGAAATTATATAAACACGTCTACCTACTGTTCAGAAATAGTTTCGTGCGTGTTTCCTCGTTATCAAAGGCTTATAAAATACCACTCATATCTAGCGACATAAATAAAAGTAATAAGAAGTAACCTTGCGTTTGTAACAATTTGATGGACTGATTGGGAAAATACTGAAAACAACCCCGATTCCTGATCTCTTTATTACCTAGCGGAGTAGTGGAATTGATCTAATTAAAAAGCTATTAAAGTCACTAAGGTGTTTTGCTCAACAAAATGCTGGCCAGCATAGCATGAGCTTTCTGCATGCACGGGGAGATAGGGCTTTGGTGCGTTTCATTAAGGCAGTGACATCATGGGAAACGAATAAGGCTTGATGCAGCTTATCGAGTAAAGCACTCTTTGCCCATTATATTCTGGTTTGCCAATTTAAAAACAGGGAATACGATTTATTTAGCCAAAAGATGGCTTTTAGCCTGGCAAGACTATTTAAAACAAGCTTTTTACATCAGAAATCAGCTCAGATAGTTCAAAGTTAGGTTAGGTTAGGTGGTCTACAAATGACCTAAAGAGTTTGGCAAATATAAATTAAATAAATAATGTGCATTTCATAGGTATTTCCGCAAAAATATGAAAATTAAACGGTAGCACGTAAAACAGCGAATTTTCGCCTTGCAAAAGACTATGTCGAAAAGGCAGCCGTTCAGCATTTCAAATTATAAAACCGCCTTAAGTAAGCCGTTCTGTTTGCGCCTCCAGTTTTATGGATGTTTAATTGTCTTTTGAATGAGTGGCCCAATCACCTCATCACTCCTTGACTTGCTGACAGATCTATTTGGAGGCTTGGAAACAGGCTGGGACACTTCCCAATTCCCGTTCAACAAGTTTCTACTAGCATCCCTTGCATTTCCACCGAGTTCTCTTTTAATTGCATCTACTCTCAATCATAATTTTATACTGGCCGAAGCTCTATAAAAACATTATTGCTCTGCTACTGTTTCATTGCAACAATGCTTCGGCCTCGGCGCCGCAGACCTAGGTCACACACTCTTGACTGGTTTATTCGTCCTGAGCAAAAGCATTCAGAAGATTATAAGCTAGATTGAATGCCAATTAAGAGGGAATGTGATTGTCTGTTCCAGAAGATCATAAAACGGAGCTTTGAAAAGTTGCCGAAAAGATAGCAGAGTCAAGACAGGAAAAATCAAGACAACAAATCTCGTTTTCCTTGAGACAAATACAAGACTACCTACCTACTCTGCAGGTGGTAAAAGGCATAATATTTTTCGCTTAGCAAAAATATAGGCGAATATGCTCTAAATCCTGACGTTTTCCTTGTTAGCATCCATATACGCTGGATATTTTTCCAGAATTTAAGGATATGTATGCAAATCCAAAGGTAGAAATGGAAAAATACTGACGTTGAGTGGAATCGAATTAAAAACCCTTGTGTGGACTTGACCACAGAACAAGAAACGACGCCAAGAATCCTCTAGCGTAAATGACAATATTATTATGTCAATTGTCTTGAGTCTCAATTTTTATTCAAATGAGAAAACTCATATAGCGTGAAATTAAAAGTGACAGAGAGCATTGAAAAGATTCTCTGATTCAAATCTGCATCAGTTGGCTTACGCTGCTTCTTCAATCTCATAGATTATCTTAATCTCGAAATTTATTCGTTCAGCATTCAGCACGTACCGTTTATATGCTATAGAGTTCCAAAGTTGACAAGGCTTGACTATTTCCAAAATTTTAAATGCATTATTATTATGCAGTAAAAGGCACCTATTTTGACAACGTTCATCGGTCAACTAGTGCGGTCAAGTAGCGGTCAAATTTATTATTGTGGTAGCGTGCGTGGGAGGCAGGATTCCAATGGCGCGTGCCTATTAATACGTGTCGACGACAGTCTGACCATGTAAGCTGTCTAAGAGCTTTGAATATTTGTTTCTGCAAGGTATCACACAACGGCAGAACGAACAAAGTACGTTTCTCATCAGTAGACGAGGGCCCTGGATGATTCATGTGGCAAACGTCCTCTGCCTTAGATCAGATTCCTAGCATGAACATCTTGGCCACTGTTGATGGCAGAAAGTGAAAGGAAAGATTAGAGTAGAGCTCCTATTGTGGCCCTCCTCCATTTCATTCACACAACAATTACCTAGTTTACACGAATCACACGACAAAACCCACTCGGCTTACCGCAGTTTGCACTAGTAATACACATCATTAGCTACAGAAAATAATGAGCCCTAGAGTGTTTTAATAAATTCATCTCGTTCGAAGCTCAACCGTTGTGGTAAATTTAAATTATGGTCATTAAATTCATATTTTTCACATATAAAAACTAGAGCATTTTCTAGTATAAGAAATTTCGCAAGCCCAATTCTAATTTTCAAACAAAAATACTTGTTTTGGGCGATTTTTATTTTCAATGGAAATATATTACACTTGTAAAAACCTAACGGCTTCGGTGGAATTGGCCACGACCGATGCTTCTTCCCCGTCATGCTGTTATGGACGATGGCTTATGGCCCAGAATTGTGTTTGGCGTAAGAGCAGGCAGATTGATGGTTGATGCTGAGGATTGCATGTCAGAGTTGCATAATTGTCGGAGGCTAATGTGAATCTAAGAGGGTCTGAAATGGAAATGAGAGCAAATTCCTTCCTTTTCATTACATCTCCCTTCTTATCTCCGTCGTTCATTCTGCTCCGCTATTCTCTTCTCCATTACAATCCCAACCCAATCCTCTCAATGGCATCCCAATGGCCAAACAATGAAATATGAGCCTATTTCGACGCAGGGCCCAAGTACACGAATGATAAGTAAATACTTCTCAAGTACCAGGGCTCAGGCCAAGTCAAAAACTCTAGCTCAAATGCCCTGATACACGCACGCAGTCATCGGAGAACAAAGCAGAAACATGCAAATTCCAAATATCAGAAGCATTGTGTAATTCCCTGTCTCATTCCGAATTCATTTGGATGCATGAAAGCAGAATGCATAGATGAAGATACGTTACGTACACGAAGATGGTGAAAGCAAATCGGATATACACGGTTACTCGTAGGGCCTAATATCTAATATCTATCGCTCCTATTTCTATTTAAACTGCACATTAATATTGACATTTTCATTCTTTAGATATGCTCAATTCGAGCCTTCCTAAACCTAACCTGCCTTAGGATTATATTTAATCTAAATCTAATAATATGTGACTTTTGTCTGACAATTTGTAAACACGATATTACACTACATTATTTTTAGACCAGAAGGGTCTTATGGGATGGTCTTGTCTGTCTGTCGTCTGTCGTCTGTCGTCTGTCGTGTAAAACACTATATATAAGCATTATCAATGGCAGCACCCATTGCAGCTA